>DWQX01002566.1:0-21209 GCA_018245475.1 Pharmacophagus antenor | reverse complement strand
TATCTTTATAATATAAAATAGTAAATTATTTTTAAAAAATATATTATTTTGTTTCCAGACACTGCTTAACACTTTGGACGAGTGGTTATTGGGTTCATAAAGGATTGAATGATGCCTTTAATCGTCTCATTAAACCATGGCTGTCCAGACAAATCAGATCTGAACTTACAGCTGCAGCTCAAAAGGAAGCTGTGAAAACATTTACAACCAATCTAGAAAAGTATTTACTAACTGAACCTGTCAAGAACAGAACAATTATAGGTTTAGACCCTGGATTCAAAGCTGGCTGTAAGGTGAGCTAACTTCACCTATTCGAATAGGAAATTTTAAACACTCAAAGTATTCACTTGCAATTTAAATGAACACCTGTTGCAAATTATTTACCAAACTAAAAGTTAACAAATTAATTACAGAAGCACATTAAAATCTACAAGCTTCAGTTATGTTTAAAATAAATAATTGTTCACTATGGATGGTCCTCTGATTAGAATCATATGTTGTACATAATAAAACTAGCAAAGGTCATAGTTACCCTTTAAGAAATCTGATATGTTATTTATTATTACTAAACACTGTGAGACACATCATTTGTATTTTAATATGTTTAAAAATGAATTATTTAATATAAAAACATAGTTGTATTGAGCAGAGTTACATATAATAATATTTCAATGACTTACATTTGTTGTCACTTAAATATATATTAAAGAATAGTGAATGTGGTCATCTTGCAAGACTAATTTATTAGCAGTGGGTTAATAACATATTTTCATATTTTAAACCTATTATTTGTAGGTGGGGGTAATTAATACTAATGGTGAGAAAATAGATGCTTGTACTATTTATCCAGACTTAAGGCGACATAATGAGAATGATAAAGCTGTTAAGCAATTAAGGCAAATGTTATCGAAACACAGGTAAGTAATTGAGGTTAATTATAGATGGAAAATATTAATTATTAAAAGAGATTAAGTGTTTTATTCTATTTTCTATTGACATATTAATGAAAAACTAATTCATGGGTATTCATTTTTAAATTTTTTATTACCATTAAATTAATATGATAGACCATTAGAATTATTTATCCTTGTGTAAGATATATTTCTTCCATTCGTCCATTCGTCCAACTCGTTAAATGTACCATTTACGCAATTTGACTATTAAGCATTAAATTTCCAATTCGCATAGTATATAAATTTATAAATGCATTGTCCAATAATGTATGGTTTAAATTACTTAAAAACACTAATCTTTGAGATCTCTGTACTAAACAAAATAAAAATTTGCGCGTTTTTTTATCAACACGATTTTTTCTTATTCACTTTTATATATTCGACCATATGGCACTGCAGCAAAATCAACATCCTACCTTTGATAGCAATTAAAAATTAAATGAGATTTTTAGCTTTCTAATGATAAATTTTAATATATATATATTAAAATTAAACAATACTGTAATTTTTTTTATTTAAAAATTTTTATAATGAATTTATTCATAATTTTAGAGTGAATCTCATTGGCTTGGGAAATGGGACAGCCTGCCGCGAAACGGAATCGTGGCTGAAAAGTCACCATATATCAGACAATGTTCCTGTAATTATAGTACCAGAGCAGGGAGCTTCCATTTATTCTGTGAGCAAAGAAGCACAGAAGGTATATATATGCATTTTAGCTTCTGTTTTGTTTCTTTTTTTAATATTCTTTACTGCACCAGTAAAAATAGATGAAACAATGGGTGTGTTATGAAATATTTTCTGGCAGTCAACCCATGTGACGATAAAAATTTGAGGCAAGCGCATGGCCCAAAGTTACGCAGAAGATTATCTATTTATTTTTAAAATTGTGTAAACAATCAGTGACTGGTTCAGTTTTATAAATAATCAGGAGTTAAAAATCACAAATTTAAATATATACTTAAGGAATTTTCAAATATATCAGAAGCAAAATTTTTAGGAACATCCAGATATGGATCCGAACCTTATATCAGCTTTATCAATAGCTCGAAGAGTTCTAGATCCACTAGGAGAGTTAATAAAAGTGAGTAATTTTATCATAAAAAAATATCTAACTTGTGTCGAATATTAATGGTATTTTTTTCTAAGTAAATATTTGGATTTGTAGGTAGATCCAAAAAATTTAGGCGTTGGTCTTTACCAACACGACATTCCACCAAAAATGTTGGAAACTGGCTTAAATGCAACAGTGGAAAAAGTAGTTAGCTTAGTAGGAGTGGATATTAATACAGCATCTCAAGCCATGTTAAGGTATGTGTGTATAAAAAGTAAAGGGAATACTGCTCTGTTTTAATCTAATAATTTTTTAACATTTAATAACTAATTAAAAATTTACTAAATGTTTAACATATATTTCAAACATATTTTATCTGTATTAAAAGTAGTCCATATGAATTATTGCTTTTTTAATAACAGCGACGAACTAGCAGCAACTCATATGATAAATAATTCAGTTCAAAAATTTGAAAATCATCTTTTTTATACGCTATTATACAGTATTCATCATCTTAAGTAATTAAATGATATGTCGCATTGCCTCAGTAACTTCACTACCACCCTGAAAACAACACTATAAAGTGAAAATACTGCATTGTATCTTTTAAATTTATTCATTTTTCTTGACTGTTCAGAAGAGTTCTCCTGCCAGTCTCACTATTTCTGATTTTGGAGCACAATTTGTTATATATAAAATATATTTTTGATTGTTGCCTATTTGTTTGAAGGCTCCTCATAATATGCCTTGTACTTCAAACTTCTGCAGCATGAGGAGTAGAGACCTATTCAAAACATATTATTTTTCTGTTATAACTCATTATTCTCCTATTACAATGGGTATAACAATGCTATAATGATTACATGAATACATTTTCCACAGACGCATTTCGGGTTTAAATGATGGACGTGCTAAGAAAATTATAGCATATAGGCAAGACAATGGGGGTTTCACAAAAAGAGAAGAAATATTGAAGGTCACTGGCATTGGCAGGATAACGTACCAGCAATGTGTGGGTTTCCTAAAGGTGTTGACTGGATCAGAGCCCTTGGATGCAACAATCATACATCCGGAAAGCTACAGTATCGCTAGACTGTAAGTTAATTTTGATTTGATGCTTTGAGTTTGGTTTAAGATTTAAGTTCATCCATCATGATGAATCATGTTTATCAATCTAAACAGCTCGACTTTAAGCATAGTGGGCTAAAACATCACGTCGTATTCTCGTGGCTAGTTCTGCATATCTGTTTTTAAACTAGCGATCGTTGCTTTCTATTTAGTTTGCATACAATGGCATGCTGCATTAAACATAACGACAACAGTAATTGGTAAATGTTTTGATTTTAGTTTTTTATCTACCCACTTGTGAATGTTAGTAGAGTTCATATTTCCGTGAAAGCCCTCGATTTTGAGTCAGAATTATAGATCAATAGAGCATCGTCAACTAATCCATTTCGACTTCCAGTGTGAATAATTACTAAACAGCGTCCTTTGCCAATATCAGGACAAGTGCCCGGTACAATTCCGCTTGCCAACGTTTTGCTACGTTATTGCTTTGGTTAACATATACCTCAACAAAAAATATAAATGTTTCTATTTTCAGATCTGTATTGTCTTATTGCTTTTAAAGTTTTTTACTATTCTACAATGTTGGGCGTCTCTATTAATATTAATCTCCTAGATGTACATTTGTTATACAAATGTCCCATTTTATGCTTTCATAAATACATAAATCATCGGCATCAATTTATTCTGACATATAATAATACGTTAGTCCACAATACAAAATGTCCTATTTTTATAATGCAGCATTTAGTTTTCAAAACCTTGGAATTATTTTGTTAGTTGTGAAAAATTCGTTTATTTTTCTTCTAATCACATCTAGGTCAAAATTATTAACTAAAATATTTTTTTTTTTTTAATTTTTTGTGGTCTCTGCGATGATATAAATTTCCCTTCTTCTATACTTTGTATAGAAGTTTTAGTTTCATTTATCACCCTCCTTATGCTACGTTTAGAGATACCTGTAGCTTCCGTCACTATTTTATGTTAGCATCCGTTTTATATTCCTTACCACTAGGAACCATTTTCTGTTTTCGAAAACATTAGTGGACATTTAAAATAATTTCTTTTGCTTGTCGCTTAATTAGTGAATCTTATTCGTTTTAATTTTGTGAGCGTCTGAAGAAGACAACTGCTCGCGTTCCCCTGCACCATTGCGGCCCCAACACATTCCTAAGGTGCGGCCAAAGACAACCTGTACATTACTCTTGGGGGTAAAAAGGAAATAATTTATTTTGAACCCGTAAATTTTTATTGAAAGTTTGTTTTTTCTATTTTTGTATTTTTGTTAAGTGTCGGTAGTTTCCATCGTAAACAATTCTTCATAGTCTCCATTAAAAAAAGACATGATGATGCCGTGCGAAGTAAAGCGGAGTAAATTCCATTGGAATTTTACTAACGGTTCTGATAATTCTCAAATTGTACATTTCAATACTAATCTATTATTTTTTTTTTTAATATTGTTTTCTAGATTTGCCAAGAAAATTAACGTAAATGTGAAAGAACTTTCCCAGCCACATTTTCCAGATGTAATTGAAAGGAAGACTGCGAATATGGACCTTGTGGCGACGAGCAAAGATCTCAATACTGATTTATCAACATTGGAATTAATAATAAATGCCTTCAAACAGAAACCGTATGAAGACAATATCATAAGTTTCTGTCGACCTGTATATTCAGTGTCTATACAATCAACAGAGCAACTTGCAAATGGGACCTCTTTAACTGGTAGGGAAATATGTACTTCTCTCTCTAATTTATATTTATTTCACAGTGCAACAAAATTTTCTATGTGATTTTTTCTTTTGTTACAAGTAAATACTAATATTTTTGGTTGATTTTATACTGGATTTCTATCTACCACACTATTTCGGGGTCACGTGAGTAGGGGAGTTTGGATAGAGGTAGG
Organism: Pharmacophagus antenor; assembly: GCA_018245475.1. Taxonomy (NCBI): domain Eukaryota; kingdom Metazoa; phylum Arthropoda; class Insecta; order Lepidoptera; family Papilionidae; genus Pharmacophagus; species Pharmacophagus antenor. Next base: position 16,231 of record DWQX01002566.1, on the reverse strand, counting down.
TTTTTAGAATATCTCCCGGGTATGACCCTCAATTCTGGGCGAGCACGCTTCTCCATTTCTGGCCTCCATTATGTGTCAGTTGTAGTCAAGTTAGTGATAAAAAAATAAATTTATTTATGCGGGAATATTCAAAATTTTGTTCCAGGTGTAGTGCGTAACGTAGTCCCTTTTGGTTGTTTCGTCGACTGCGGCGTCGGTGATAACGGACTTATACACAAAAGTAATCTAGGAGGAAACCAAACACCTAAACTTGGTGATAGGGTATCTGTTACTGTCATCGGCACACCCAAACCCAAAAAGTTACAACTTAAACTTGACAAGGTTCTGAGTTGAATTTATTAATCTGTGATATTTTGATTACCATGCGTAAGGTTAACTTTAATAATTAAAAGTTGAAAAAAAAAAAACAAATACTTTTATTTTTTCTTTCTAGTATAACTAAATTATAAATAGGATAAAGTTTATTCAGCCTCGAGGATGGATATTGAAGATTTTGTATTCAAATCGTAAACGTTGAATATAGCTTTGTTCACGATGGCGTCACAAATACCAGACGTAATTCTACAAAAAAGAATGGAATTACAGAATTTTAATGATGATAATTTGAAATGTTCGAATAAAATCGATAATGTAAAAATACCGTTTGCTGAAACTCGGCTTCGTATCGTTTTCGATAGTTTTAATCAAATTTTCATAAGTAGGCAATTCTTCTTTGGAATAGTAATCGATATGATATTTAAACATTTTACTATGCAGTGCTTCCCTGTAATCAATTATTAATTATATTAAGCTAAAGATCTATGAAAGTGCAAGTTTTTCTGCACGTACCACAATATCCCTTCTATTATTCTAACGATATGATTCGATGTCATATTATTACCACTTGATACCAATTCTTTCCCAATTTCATTTAAATGCATTTCTGTAGATAACAAATCGTAGTTGGGCGTCTAGAAAACAACAATATACGATTAAAAAAAAAATTGATACACAAAAATCGATAGCAAAATCGATTCTAAAGTCCAAAAAAAATGCGATATACCAATGGTATTCAGAGAAAGGATTTCTCATATATAATATACTTTTCTTTTATATTAATAAATCATCTCTGTGCCATATAAACGCACAATTTATTACTATAAACAAAACAAGTAATAATTCACCAAGATTGGTAAGTATTCCATAATTAGCTAAAAAAAAGTATATCGTTTTATAATCAATAACAGACATCAAGATTTTAGAATGGTTGCAAATTACGGAAATTTGTATGCAGGTATGTACACGTGTTGGAATAAACTAAAAAATCCAGAATTATAAAAATAAAACATGGTACCTGTTCCCACATTTGGTTCATTAGCATACGAGGGTAGCCGTCGCGTTGACCTTTAGATGAAATCGAAATAGACATAGACAGATAGAATGGTTGCGGTTTCTCAATATCTAATACGTACGGAGGATGGTCATTAATTCCCTGGAAAACATCACTAAAAATCAGCATTGCACTCTGATTAGTTTTTGATATTGGAAGAATATTACCTATAAACATTAGTATCAATTTATTTAAATCGTACTATAACATTATGTAAAATTTTTCTATTTTCATATATTTATATCGTCCTGGCAAGTTTTTCACGAATAGCTTTACTCATGTAAAAGCTATGAAAGTGAACATTTCATTTACAGGGAGTAACTTAAATATTCTCGATTAGATTTTATGCCTGTTACTTGTAATCATTAACACTGTTAAGACGTAAAGCTTTGTCTTGTAATAAATTAAATTAACAGCAGCAATGGTTTGAAAACATCACATTTCCAGGGCAGTAGTTACACACATCTATGATTGGGTTGTTAAATTTACTTAAGAAAAAAGTTTCATTGACGTACTGGATGAGATACGCCATCTTCTGTGATGATGAATTCTTGGTGGCATTTCTCTATTTTAGTTTTTCGTAAGTGCTCATTGCGATGGTACCGCCTTCTTTCGGTCAAGTCCAGAACTTCGCACGACACTGTAGTACTGGCGGTGTTTTAAATTATGCTTATTAGTTCTAATGTTAATTTAATTAATTTAATAAATAAACTATAGGTGATGTTAGTTGGAATTCGTGAACTATTTATAGTAAATATTTTATTGTAATAAATTATTGCTTTCATTAATAGTGTATTATAACTTTCTGCGAATTTCGTACCACCTTAATTTGTTAAGTTGTGACCCATTAGCAATTTCCTAAGACTGTCAATGTATTACGTTTATAAAATATTAATATGGATATATTTGATGGTGCCAACCAGTGGTAATTTGTTAAACAAGAAAAAGTGGACTGTTACATTTTTGGGTCAAAAGTAACCTAAATTAGATCCATAAACATTATTTTTATTGTTTCACTACTTTTGAAAAAAATCAGCATGAAGAAAATGTTTTTTTTTCTCACTCTACTGCAGGAACCCTTAATTTTTTCGGGATAAGAAGCCTAAATATTATTCCATAAAATAAGTGACCTACTTGCCAAGTTTCATAAAAATCTGTTCAGCCGTTTTCACGTGATTCGCGGTCAAAGAAACAGACTGACGCACAAAAAACAAAGGAAAAAATAATCAATATATAGATTCAGCTGAGTTAGTTTTATTATATGCATAGATAAATACTTTTTTTTATTTTAGATACGAATATATTTTAATTTTGTCGATAATCTCTTACCAAGTTTTCCAAAAGGAATTCCAATTTCGTGGCAAATATATATGTTACCAACAACCAAATATATATATGTTACCAACGTTATGAATGTTACCGGTCTCTTTGTCAAAAATATAATACAAGTATAGTTCACCTTGACCGTATATTTATATAATCTATAAACGATAAATTTCATGAACAGTTATTTAACTTGAACTACTATAAGTAAATGTATTCATACGTGAATGTAGCGGGCTCCTGGAGTGTATATACTGATACTGTTATCCATTCTACAGAATTAGGCTCTATCATTCCCCACCATGGAGTTATTACTATATTTATTATATTCGCTACCCTTTCTCTGGAAAATAAAAAGATTACCAGAACAGAAAAAGGGCAATATAAAATACACTAACAAACACCATGTATTTTTTAATTGACCGGAAATTCAGTGTCAACAGTATAAAATTGCGTCTACTTACGGCAGCCATATAAACCTCATCTGGTGTTCTGTGTTATTACAAACTGCTATAATATCTCTTGAGAGTGAATGAGTCGGCATTATTGGTAGAGTAATATGATTCTTTGAAAGGTAAATCTGTAATTATGTATTATAGATAATGACGTCTATTTTATGTAATTTATTTTTGTTATAATAATCTCCGTTGTTGTTGTATACTTTATAAATATTGGAGGGGGAATACCTAATTTATCCTGTGTATATTTTAACGTATTTAAGAACCTAATTAAGTAATAGTAGGTGATCAAACACGTTACATCTGTTATAATGTTTCTTACCGAAACGTTTCTTACCGTTATCGAAATATTTCCTTATTTTTATTTAAAAATACAATTCATTTATTTCATACCATACATTGTGTCTGTTAGATAGACGGTAGAATAAATACACCAAATGTTTCTAAAAACTAATAATTTTATATAATAATGAACTTACGACATTATCTCTATAGGCCGAGCGAATATTTTTTTCAATGTAACTGGGTATGTCTAGCCTTGTCTCAATGCAGTTCGGTATACCACCTTCTCCTATAACCTTTATCTTGATAGTATCATAACCGAAAGAGCACATGAAGATTATCTGTGAAGTTAAATTTTTTTATCGAAAATTTTTCTTTAATTTAATAAACTAATGCAACAAAAACAAAACGTTTAGGAATAACAACATAATGACGATGATGTTAACTTATGTCCTTGACATTTTGATCGCAGTGTTTAATAAAAGATGTTGACTACTAGCTACAGAATTTTTATTCAGTTCTAGTACAGATGGAGGATATAATGATGATAATTTATGATGTCATAATATTTATATAACATTTCTATAAGTCGCTACTTGCAGCAGTTGCGATATTTTTACAGAATTTAGTAAACACTGTTTTAATTCCATTGAATATTTAATCATACATCAGTTAACTTCAGTATACCGTAGTTTACTTCTGTAAATACATAATTTAAATCGAAAACCACTGTTTACAGTCCGATGTTAACTGTAAACGTTTCTTGCGATCTTCACCAGATTGTTGGTTCATCTGGCAGGCAAACGTCCAACGCTACGCTTCAGAATACATAATTTCCACAGTAGGATCTTATCTGATCTACATTTAAAATGAAAATGAGAAAGAAAATTGAGCATTTATAAATCTTACCTTGTAATCGATCATCTCTGTCGGTAAAAAGGCAAACGGTATAGCCAACTTGTCCATAGGTGGCACTTCCGCAAAGTATTGGAGGCAACGTATGGCCGCGTCTGGAGTCGAAGTATTCCCACCCAACAAACGCCACGTTGTGAATACTTCAGTTGGATTGTACAACCAAACGATCTATACATCGCATAAAAAATTACAACATTTTTGGGACCAACTTTGTTTTGCCACCGGAAGAAAATAAATAAAATTAAGAACCTGCTTTTTCGTTTTTGTAAAAATAACAAAGACTGTTTAAGATTTTGTGAAGCGTCAATACTTTTATATTAATTTATAAACACAATTATGAATAATGAATTACCCGTATGACAGGATCGAGATTATTTATGGGCACCCTTCCACAATCAAGCACGGCTAAATAATTTTCAGACTTTTTAGGTCTTCTAAGCGGTACCAGTAAGCCTTTGGTGTTAAGATGTGAATATACGTTGATGTATATGTTAATAACACGCCTATTAGGCATCGTCATTATGAAGCATAGCGTATTAAGACCTTCATAACCGTAATTAATGTTCAAGAATAGTAAATTAGGGTTTTCGGGCTGTAACAAGAGTAAATTAACATTTGATGGTTTTTACAAATTTCCCTATCATACTTTCCTATTGAACATGTTTAATTATTATTTTATTAATATTCTGTATTTGCAGAAATACTCATTCATTTCATTCTTTTTGTATCGTTGTAACGAGGAGTTAACAGTGAATCTTTTCAATATTTACCAACATAGATATAAAAGTATTGTCATATTCACCGTCACAAATCCATTGCTAGGAGACAGTTCTACGAAGTTTCTATGAAGGCAAGTGTGTCTCATCTCGTATGTCGAAATACCAATTTGAACTTCGACCATAGGGCAATCGCATATTTTCTTTCTACGTAAGCTCCAAGGCACCGTTGCGGCGTACACACAGCCCAAAACAAAAATAAACTCTGCTTGACCAGCCTTTATGCACAGATCTGGTGCGTGTAGATTAACATCCAATGGTTTATTAGGTCTTACGTCTATTAAAGCTTTATTAAACCTATAAGACAACGTTATAATATATGTAAAGAAAAGAACAAAAGGAATTTTAGTTTAATAATTACAAATATTTATACAGAAATTACTTACTCCTCTACATCTGTAATATTCCATAGACAATGATTACTCATAATGATAGGACATTTTACAGAAATTGTGCGTTTTACCTAAAATTTATATAAATTAATTTTTCGTTTTGTATTCGGAATCCGGATATTAATACTCTTAGGTGTATTTAAATGACTATATATTATTACTAGTACGTATAAGCATCACCTACATATACTACGTAAAGATTAATAATAATTATTATAACAACGTCTCACAGTGTGTTTTTTGACCCAAAAAACAACCATCCTCTCTTTATATTATTATTTTGTAGTAAGGACAGTTATTTTTGGGGTCAAAAAACACACTGCGTCTTGGTGATAATTAGATAATTTCAGTTATAATATATTTATGATGCTTCCAATAGTCTTCCATTAATTTTATGTGTACGGAAATAAAAGTTATTAAATGAAATCAATCATACCCCAATTACATGCTAACCTTGAGAGTGGGGTAAATGCCATCATACCAAATAGTGTAAATAGACTTTGTAATAGGTTGTATTTCTTCAATTTCGTCGTAAGCAGAACGAAACAATACGGTATACCTTATGTCTACCTGACGAGGGCCTGCACCATTTGGTATCACCGAAATTTTCACTTCGCAGTAGCTAGACGGCTTAAGACTGTTCTACAAGACCAAAAATAAAGGCGGTAAACACTGTTAACCGCCCGCTTTGCTGGACATTAAAGTAATTTAAGATAAATGGGTAAAAGTGTCTAAGGATTTCAAAAATAAAAATATAAGCAATTATACAAATTATACGGAGTCGAATGGTTAAAGTTTTATCCCATTTATTAGTTTTGATGATCTTAGTTAAGAAAACTATTTCTATTTTATGTGCAAAGATTTTAATTTAACCCATTATAACTACGTCTCTTTCAAAATCTATAATGATTCCATGTATATAAACGTATTAACTCGTACGAACATGCTTAATGTCATTATTTTGATATTCATAAGTAATTATGTACTAAATTCACCTTTGAAATTTTAACACATCGTGAATATTATTTGATAATTGAATCGATACAAATTTGCCATGATAAAATTGATTATAAATAGAAGTTAATATGTACATTGTGAATAATTGTATTATAATTGAATACCTTATAAGAGGCGCTTAGCTTATCTAGGAATTTTTTAACACCTGAAGAATAAAATTACTTACAATAGAAGAGTCAATTACGACTTTGTCGCCGTCAAAGTCATCTCCCATACCCTCGATGCCATAATATAATTTAGATGTGAAGAAGCAAGAGCCATTGTTATATAATTTTGCGGTGTATGAAACATTTTCGCCTACAAGTACGTCATGAAAATTCGTTGTCTTCGGTATAACCTTAAATTTTTTTTATAAATATTATCCAAAGCGTTTAATGCATAAGTACATATTTACATAAATATTTTGTCTAGAGGTTTCATTAATAAATCGCTAAAAGAATTCGATTAATTTCACCTAAGGCATTTAATAACTACGAAGGAGTACTTACCCGTAAATCAGGGAGTTCCGAAAATCCTGTGATGTTAATAAATATCTCTGATGGTTCACCAATAGGACTGTAACGTAAATAAAGTCATTTCATTAATTTTGATCAGCACTATGTTAAATGTTACAAAATGTGTTTAAGGACTGGGTGATCAGGTATGGTCCACCATATCGTGTTTTGTGATAGAAAATTGTTACTTACTTGCCATCAATAAGGCAAATACATGAGCAGCATACAGTGGTTCCGTAGACTTTGTTCGGCTCCTTGGGAAAAAACCACCAGTGGTATCGAACTATTTCCCTCGGCGGTAGAACTATGGCGCCACCATTGTCCGCTCCCAGCCACTCCGCGTTATTAAGAACTCTCATGCTGTCACAAATTTGACAGTAACAACAGAAGTAAAGATATTTTAATGCATACTTAATTTAATTTATATTAAATAAAAAATAATTACGATAATTTCATCAAATATTAGAACAATTAAAATAACTAAAATAAGTGAAGATGACAATAAGCTGTGCAAAACAGGGACCACTTCTATACTTTACTTCTTTCTCTAGTGAAAATTATATGAACTATATTGATAATGTGACATTACTACTTAAGTAACTATGTACAGTTGTAAATGTTTAGAATGCACTAGTTTCTTGCCGGTTTTTCCTCCAATAGAGTTCTCATCTAGCCTATAAAGGCCTTATCGAATAAAGTAATATCGTGTCGCATAAAAATAAAATAGAGATAAAAACAATTACTGTATTTTCATTTTACTTACGATGACAAGATTTAAATAAAAGTCGAAAATAATTTCTACTAAAGTTCAAAGCGTTTCGTTACTAACTGAATATCCATTCTTGTCAAATTGTGAAAATAGGCGGTGCAGTAATTGGTACACCCGGTGATGGTGGGTGGGAACTCATACATGGCATGTACAGATGGATCATAACCGTGGGACATCAAGTCAATTTGACTCCCTTCAGCATTACCGCACAGAGAAACACGTGCCTAATCGTAGCAAAATGAAATTTTTAAATTTTTTTGTCGGAATGACCAAAACAAAAAAAAATATATTTATATTCACAAAAATGTTCTACTGAATTTGATGCATATTTTTTATATATAAAGCTGGGGAAAGAGTTTCTTCGCATTTTATATAAAAATTCAAAAGGTTTTTTTTATAAAGTTTATTTACATTTGACTAAAGTATGTAGGCCATTTTGTTGGATAACTTTTTGCCAGCTTGTAGGTAGGGACGTGATCCCATGTTATAAAAATTTTTGGGCTTCTGATCAAAAAACTGCGACAAGTGTTTTTGGCAGTCCTCTCGAGATGTTAACCTGACACTGCCTAAGGAATTCTGCAGAGTCCGAAACAGGTGAAAATCTGAAAGTCCGCAAAGTCAAAACTATACGGCGGATGCATAAACACGTCCCAGCCGAACTCTCGTAATTTTTGCTGAATTGCTAAAGATGTATGAGGTCTAGCGTTACAATGGTGAAAAACCGCACCCCTTCTGTTGATTAATTCCGGCTGCTTTCTCTCAATTTTTTGCTTTAATCTCATCAGTTGTTCGCAATAAAGTTCAGAATCGCTGGTCCTGCCTGGCATAATTCATTATGAGCTGTTACCATCTTATGACTTTCTAATCCCACCACACACGCAGCATCACCTTGTTGCGAGTTAACCCGGGTTTAACCACAGTCTGTGAAGCCTGACCTGCCTTTGACCACGTTCTTTTACGCACGTTCTTGTCGTACGTTATCCACTTTTCATCACCACTTATCAGCTTCTTCAAAAATAGTTCGGTTTCATTACGTCGTAATAAACAATCATGAATGACTACACGGTTCATTAGGTTTCTTTTACTGAGCCCATGAGGCACCCAAATATCGAGCTTTTTTGTGTGTACACCGAAACCGTTCTGTGGTCAATTTCCAGTTCTCCAGCTACATCGTAACTACTTATATGCCGATCTTGCTCCAATTTTTCAAAAATGCCATCAATTTTGTCCGTAACAGATGGAACGACGTCCATCTTTTTAATGTTTTTTTTCGGCATTGAAAACGTTTAAACTAAATTTGCGCTACTCTCAAAGATACTGTATTAGAGCCATAAACATCACAATTTTTTTTCGCGGCTTGTGATGCATTTTTATCTTTTTAGTACTAAAATTTTAAAATGTATCGAATTTCTTCCTTAGATTACCTCATTTTAACAATAAGAAAATCAAATGAAATTTACACATTTTTCTAATTTGAATTTGTAATTGTCTTCTTTGAAAAAACTTTTTAATGATACCAAAACCAGCCAGATACAAATGGTATAGCCAAAGAGACTTCAGACAGAACTTCATATTAAATACTGTATGCAAAAAGACTTTTTTCCCAATCTATTATATAACCACTTATTACTTTAAAGAGATTATTTAGTATTTGTCGATACCTTTTTATTTTATAATAAAACACAGATTTTGGTCTTATAAAAATAAATAGCACAACTCTAAAAACAGGAACAAAGAAAAATTTTTTGTTTGAAGATGTTAATTACATCAAATGGTATGTATTACGAATCGAACTTCGAACCATTAAAGATCATACTAATAAACTTAAATATAGTGATCAAATACATATATATAAACACACGTTACAGATAGACAGGACCAATGTACCTTATGCGCTCTATTTATTGTTAAATCCCAAGATTCGTAATATTCTCCAAAAGACAGTGGCTCCAAAGCTACTGATATAATCTGCCAACCTCGTCCTTGAACTATACCACACATTGGCATAATAACAAAGTTCCTGTAATTATTTATGAAGTATAATTATATACAACTTACAATTACTTATTTTAAAAATAAATTCATTAACATCATTATCTTGTTTCACTCTTAGATTTAATTATTTCTATATCTACACAGGTCTCGATTTATCTTGATGTGATCGTTCCTTTTTCTTTTGAAAGACTCCTCTGCTACCTTTACTGAACTACGATATTAATTCCCACCTTTAGTTTAATTCTGTTTAGATTATATATTGCAGATCCACAGTAATCTTACAGCCTTCCAGTACGTTATTAAATTAAGTGTCGTGAACATTAATTTACTAAGTAACTTTGAAATTAAATTTTTGTTGTTCGTATATTATCTACATTTAAACATCGTTTTTCATATTAAAAGTGGACCCTAAAAACTTGCCCTTTTATGGTACATATTAAATTTGAACCCTTATTAAAAATCAGGAAACTTTTAAATTTTATGAGAGTACTTATGAAACAAGAGAACTTGTGGAATAAAATTCTAAATTGACAAATTTTTCACTATGAATATGAAAAGCTAAGAACATCTTACGTTTTAAAAGGTGCTTCAAATTTAAAATACATTGGTATTTCCAATTTATTCGAAAGCATGAAGTTTGTAAATGTAGTCCTTGTAGGTACAGTTGGCGGTAAAGTGACCTAAAATAATTTCGTTCGTAAATTACTATAATTAACTATAAATATGAGTATATATCTTATTACTTCCGTAAAACTATTTAATTTACGATTATAATAAATATCAAAGAATCCAACAAATTTGTACCGTGATTATGACATTTTAGTTTTTAAATAGAAATAGAAATAGTAAAGTTTAATATAAAGAATTAACAGTTAGATTAACAGACAGATTATAAAATTTTAGATTTATTTTCATTTAAAATTTCAATGCACAGATTTGTACATAAGGTGGACTTAATGCCAAAATGGCATTCTGTACCAGTCTACCTTAGGTTTGAGCAGAGATGAATATGAATATGGGTGCGTAAAAAGAGTAGTAAAGAAAAAAAAGGTAAAATCATAATAATAATGTAAAGGTGAGAGAGAATGGAAGGTAATACACATATAAATTAAACAACATTTTTTTTCAATATTCATACATATTAATATTTATATATATATATATATCCTTGCATAAGATCATACGTAAGGTATAATAATAAAATGTACATAATAAAGAACAAACATAAATAAGAAACAGAAAAATAAAGGAATGACAAAAAAGGTTATTAAGAACAGACAAGTTTTGTATTGAGAAATGATCCCAGAGCATACGCTTAAAACATGTCTTAGTCACAGCATCCCATAACCTTGTCGGCAGTTCGTTCCATAGCCTAACAGAGGAAGATGAAAAGGAATTGTAGAGGAAGTTAGTTTCGCAGAAAGGTATGTGATGATTGAATATAACAGAAGATCGAAGGACGATACAAATAACGCAGACTGTTACTAATTTTTTTACTTAAAATATATTATTTTATCAGTCATAGGCTAATACTTAACCTCAATTACACCTAATGTTAACTGACGATGAGGCCGTAGATGGTAAAGCGTGTACTACTAGATTGTCTGCTTTCACATTTATGATTGCCGGAATACAGTTATGATATCATAGCGTTGAGAGTGGTAATAAGCCTCGTAAATTCAAAAATACCTATCATTCAGCCTCACTACTCATGAAGTTCGAGAATCCAACCCCGGACCACCGCGTCACAAGGCAAGCAGTAAACTACTGCCCCACGGAGGCAATCAAAAGTATGCAATTTTAAATGAAATTTTGAAAAGAGAAAAATAGAGGTCCGTTTTCCCTAAACGTTTACTTTAAAGGACTTGCAAAGTAATATTGCAGATGCCAATACTTATAAAACGTACCTCTATAGGACAATCCCAAGCAGATTGCCATTCAGTGCATGGAGACCAAGTGTTCCCTATACAAGGGATACGGAACCAAGTGTGTTTAAACTTAACTATCTTCTCTGAGATAATTTTATGTTGGTAGTCTCCGCAAAGCAAATAGCCGTAAGCGTCATTTTCAATTTTCGGTCTATGAAACGGTTATTTACATAAATCAACAATCTAATATGTAAGGTATTTAAGCCATGATTACATCATATTAATATCCGGATGTATAAGTATAATTATTTATTTATAGCGTATTGTGCTTTCTTTTCACATAATTATCTACTACTATGAATAACAAAAACATCATTAAAAATTATTTCTTTTTTTCATCAGTTTAAACTTTCCAATTAAATAATTGATATATATTTAAACGTAAAAATTATTACGTAAATTAATTAACTGAATGTTATTACATAGATCATAATGATTATAATTATACACGTTTACAATCATTTACCTGAACCGTATGGTAAATAGCCTGGACTCATTAGAAGGGATCAGTGCATCGATCGGATCCACTAAAAATATATTATCGGGATCTGCAGATACATATACACGAGTTAAAGACATTTAATGATTCTTACACTCTGTGTATAGACGTAAATTATATAGATAGTAACTTACTTGTGCTTGTTACTAATTTAATTTAAACATTTTTTTTTTGGTTTTTAGTAAAACTTAAATGGACACGTACTTTCCTAAATTAACTTTATCTTTTTAATGTTGCTTGACGTACATGGCAAAAAAGAGGCAATTTATGAATTTTTTACATTGCTAATAATATCTGACCTCGATTTCAAATGATGTTAGTGGCAAGGAGGCCGTAGATGATAAAGCATGTTCGCCCAGAATACTTCAGGTCTTCACATGTATGACTGTCGGAACACAGCAACACTGTTATGGCGGCATATTGACATTGACGGTGGCAGCCAGCCAGGGTTTTAAAAATCCTACCACTATCAAAACTCCACTACAACTGTGGCCCGGGAATCTAATTCTGCACCTCCGCCTTACATGGCATACAGTTAATTAATACGCACCGGGGCAGCTCAATGCAAGGTACACATACCTGGTATCCACTGTATGTATCCCTCGACCAGCTCATGATTAGTGACACAAAGCGTTTGAGATATATTTATGCTGGTATCTACGACACTCCCCATTCCAAAGTCAAGATACCTTTCGAACACTGACGCCGAGGGTATGTAAGCCAAGCGATTAAGGCTGTTCTCCATCAAGTGAGTGTACCGATTTTTGACTTTCCAACGCTTCTCAAACACGTGATCCTCGACATTGTACGTGACGTTGCCAGCTAATGTAACTGTAGCTATGACGTTTACAAATAGGGGCTCCTAAAAACATTCAATAATACACTAATATTTTGAAGCACACCTAATAACAGAATGCCCAGTTTTTGGTAGAGAAAGAATGGAGTTGGAAATCGAAATAGAAATGAAAATTAATATGATTAATATACATAACATAATACAAAATAAGTATACACGAAACAGATTTTTAGACTTTTGTCTTAACTTTTGAAATAGAAATTCAAAATGTAAATTGTATAGATAGGTTAAGATAGAATTAGACACAGAAATAAGACGTATTGATTGTAATAAAGAAGGAGGAGAATAAATAGTAACAACAGTAGGATATTATTTAGTATTAATTTAGTAGATTTACACAACAAAACAATATAAATAAGTAAGCAAAATAGATTGTAAAACAAATTCCGTGGTGATCATATCAAGGGAATCATAAACTGCCGGAACCAAAAAGCCTCCAACGGAAAAGAAAATCCACCAATATTTGATCTGAATTTTATACGATGTTAAATGACGATGAAGCTGAAGATGGTGAATCGGATTCACTATGATAATTCTGCTTCTGATAGCTAGTTAAGCTAACATTATTACTTTGGCTTTCGAAGGTACTCTATAATCCGATAGTCACACTGTATTATAGCAATGCTGACATAAAAATACGATAAACTGACTTGAAACATTACTACCGTTGTGGATGGTTGGTTAAAAAAATGGAGGCCTCACAGGTTCCACTATTTTATAGATTACAATTAGATGAAACTGCAGTAACAGCTTTTTAGTATTAACCAAAATTTATCAATTTTCAGATATACAGAGGTAAAATAAATACACCGGCAGGGCAATTTCTGCGGTGATAATCTCGTGAACTATAAATTTTTAAAACTGTAATTTCTAAGCATAAAATTAATATTGACTACATCGAATTATAATCATTCCCGACCTGATTTAATACTAAGAAAACTAATTCAGCCGTATATACACCGAGTGCAGTGCCAGAGAAAGTTATCGTTGTTGTGATAATTTCAAATGCTCTTATCAAACCACAATTGCCGGTCGAAACCTGTAAAAGAATTTAAATGTAAGTTACATTCGCGTTTTTTCCAAATATCTAATTGTATTAGATTACTTCCAGATTACCTACATAAATTACTACAATAATAATAATTGTCAGTTCATTTGTATATGCACTGATACATTTCCTTACCGATTTAGACACATATAATTACTATTTTAACTTTAAGTTGTGTTTAAAAAAGCAATGGCAGTTTCACATATTAAAGAAATAAAACATTTCTTAATGATCAGTCCTTATACTTTTTTGGTAATAAATTACATATTTTAGTAACATTTCCAATTGCGAAAGATGAAAAGTTAATATAACAAAATTACTTGGAAAAAGCCTTGTCCACCATAAGGAAGAAGCCACTGGTAAGTGGTATCTACACCAGTTTTATTGACGATGTTTATTGTATCCTTCCTTTGCTCCGACACATTCTTACAAATTGTGAATGTAATTTTTTTCTTGCTTAATGATACTTTAGGCCCTGTTGTTAATTAATTTTTGCAAAATGTTCACAATTCGATTAAAAATTATAAAAATTATAGTTTGACTTATTCCCAAATAAAAATAAATGTACATCACTTTATATTCGAAAGCGATTTACTGCTTACGTTATGGCTAAATATATAATTTTTATCAAATAAATGTAATTTACTTAAATCACATTTAACTAAATATTCCACCGGCATGTACTTAAGAAGCTTATCTTTTTTTCACGACAGTATCATTAAATAACAATTTTGCTCAGTTATTAACAATTTAGGTGTATTTTATATAAAATTGAATATTATACTTGCCGAAACAATTCCCAGAGACTGTTAACCTATAACTATTTCCATAACTGTCGTCGACAATATAATATTCAGTATAAGAAAGGCCTACAACTTTAGGTTTATAAATAATTGTCACTTCAGCAAATCCTTGCGGCTTTATAGGCGTTGATGTAATTCCGACTTTAAAGACTTGATCTATACTGTTTAATACATATAAAAGTGAAACTCGATACGTCAGAGGCCGCTGCAAATAATAGTTCTTATGTAATGTACATATACAATTCAATTGCAGCCTTGTTAAAGCTTTTGTGCAGTTTTGCATATTCGGTAGATAAATGTACGAGTATTTTAAGTTACGTTCTACTTTTTGATTTATAATTTCTTTCTATTACATAAAAAAATGTTTACTCCTCATCATCATCGTGTCATATTGTAATCACCTCCCTCACTTCTCTATTGTAAAATACGGATTGTATCATGTAGTGTACCGAAGTTGTGTTATGTAGTAAATGCAGTACGTAATACTTAATACTTCTATCTGTTAAACACAATTTTTAAAAAGGTCCTTTAATCGTTAGGTAAATCGAGGGCCGGTCCGCAGTAACGTAATATACATTGAAATTTACATATGTTAAATATATATTTATATATATATGTGTGTATATATATATAGAGTACGCATACACAGGTTGAGAGCAGCTTTTCTTGTTGAATTGAACGGAAAAGTACGATCTTCTGTACAGTCAGGAACGGGACTCGCTCGACCCCGCGTCCCTTACTTCACTACTAGCCGTACTTCGACAAGGACCCTCGTGTACCTCGTTTGGTCGCATTAAAATTTCACGAATCCGTCTGGGTATACCTTCGATCATGGACCTCTGCGTTAGGTTGGCGAATAATATATGTAAATGGTGAAAACCTCTTGGAACATCTATACAGAATAGATATTTTAACGTATTAATACTTTTATCAGTATTGGAATGAGAACCTCATTATACTTTTTCACGCATAGCTTAGTGTTTATTTAGACCATGTTGGCTAGTCTAGGCATTCCATTTTAACGCATCACCGACCGGTGACGAAAATGGAATTCTCTAGTCTTTGCGTGTTCTTCTCGTTGAACTTTATCGCACAGCTTTCGTTTGTCATTCAAAAGTGAACGTGTAGAGCTGAAGAACTGAATGATCTGAAAGTTTCTCTCTCAATAGGCATCGGCCACAAGGCAGAAGAACGGGCCAAATTTGGGCGAGCGGCGACGACGGAAAGCCTGAAAAAATCGGCTGCCGGTCGATAGAGTGTTAACCCGCATACGATAGAAATAAAAAATTATGAATGATTACATTACA
>DWQX01002565.1:0-21214 GCA_018245475.1 Pharmacophagus antenor | reverse complement strand
ATATATATATATATATATATGTAAAACCATATCACCATCCAGACTCCACAACTCCCGTAGCTTGAATCGAATCGTAAACCTTTAATTAATAATCAGAAGTTAAATAAAGTACAATTAAATTTGTATCGAAAAATAATTAATAGTAAAATCTGACATTAACTTTTAACCTCAAATGTAAATTTATACATTTTACGTATAAGTACGTCATGGAACATAAATCATGAAAATGAGGTCCCACTGGAACCAGCTTCACATCGCTTAACGACGATTTCCTTAATCGTCGACCCATCTTAAATATTTCGAGCATAGATACAAAGAATGAGCGAATTATCTAAAGAATAAACAATGGTTTTAAATTAATTTTTTAATATATGCTTATTGTATTTCTTTCACTAATGCATATGAAAATTGTTTATCTGTTAAATCATTTATCAAATTTTCACTATAAACAATGTATTTTATCAATTAATGCTTTATTTTTTTTACCACTTTCTGCAAATTTCTGGTTTGCAGAAGGGATTGATGTTGGTGGTCAATGGCGACAGGAAGCTACTATCTGTTTCGCAATAAAGTAATCTACCAAATATTATAATTAAAGGTAAATATAATAAAGCATGCGGATCAATGTATTTTATTCAAAAATATTAGTTACGTATTACTATTGAGTCCAAATAAATAGACAATATGGTAAACCAATAACTCTGTCTACAATCCTATACCTATTTCGAAGAAATATTAAAGCCATTTCTTGGAAAAATATACAAACATATTTGTAACCGTGTAAGGCGGGATGCAGGAGTATTTCCGCTTTCCAACCTTTTATTCTAAAAATCATTCATACGTATTGGACAATGTATAGTAATACTAGAATATTATTTTAATTCTATTATGAACTGGCAAATTTTACAAACAGATGTTATATTCACTAGTAAATCATAATCTTATATGATGAGACAAAAAAAAGAAACAAAGTTGTTTGTATAAATGGAATAACATATTTCTCAAAATAGAACAATATGATACGCAGTAGCTAGAAAACGTGATTTTAATAAACTTAATTAGTTTTATTTTGAAATAAATTCTATAGGGCATAAATGAGTGAAAATTGTTAAGTTTCATCTGATTGATTGTCGCCTTACTGGTTACTCATATAACCTTTCTTTATTTACGTGGGGGAAATGCCTTCACATATCTGTCTTCGCGGGGGCAAAAGCTAGTTATGTCGAAATTGTACCGACTAAAACGCTACGATATTCCATCATCGCCGCTTTACAGTAGGATCACGGGAACGCTTGCGCGCACCTCCGATACCCCGCCAGCAGCGGCCGCAAAGTCCGAAAGCACAACTCTACAGCGGATCTAGTCTTAGCCTCTGCCGCCTACGGAAATTCGTTTGCGGAATGTAAGGTTACCCTTTCTCCCCCACAGCCCCACCTCCGCCTCATCTGCGGTGCAATACCGCTTACTCGCGGAGGATAGGGAGAGAACGGCAAATCGCAATGACGACACTCCTCTCCCCCGCGATGGCCGGCCGGGTAGGTTCCTTTCCTTCGCTTCACTGTGGGTGACCAGGCTTACTAAGCCCCTTCACCACGATAGGGCGAGAACCAGTTCCGGGGGTACTCGTATACCCTGGTGTATACTCGGCGTGCAAAATAATTATCTCTCAGTCGTAATATAAGAGACTGTATAATTGACACATTTGCTATTATCAAGTATTATATATCACTATAACCAATCATTATTCACAATAATTATTAATATTCTAATTGTACCGACTTGATCGTTATCGTTGTGTGACTTCACAGATGGCTCTGATGATCATGATAATGGATGGTAAAAGATTAGTTTAATGAAATATTGGCAAATAGTGTTTAGGATGTTAAACATCAATGTCATTAATTTTATAAAGAAATATAATTTTGTTAAAAAAATTGAGAACAACGAGAACGAGATTATAAATTTTATTTAATTATTTTCACTTATAGACGGAGGTCAGTCTATAAACGCCCACGATCAGTTTTGCGCTCCCCGATGACCTTTACCAGATCTTTTAAATAAATACGGCAGAAATAATTTATTTTTGATAGTAGGTCTGCTAATTTAAACCTCCCAAAACATCTAACTCCTTTATGTTGCAAGTCTCTCACTATAATTCCCATTATAAAGTTAGTTTTATAAACCTATTTCCGGTGATACAATGCGTATTACAACTCACTATTACTTAAAAAAATTCTCATAATTTCTTTAAAGATTGTTGTTATGAAAATTATTAATAAACAACTATGAAATTATAATATCATGGTTTTTAAGTGTATAGAAAATTATTTAAAAAAATATTAAACAGTTTTTACTATTGTACAATATCACAATTTTACTGTTAAACGGACCAGGAAAACGATAAGAATTTAACAATAAATTTATATTCACGAAGAGTACTAGCATCAAAAGTACGAAAGCTATTCGATATCGTTCATGAGACCTTTTCCCATTTCCACTTGATAATGTAATAAATAGATACAGTTTTGTAGACCCAACACCGAAGAGTGTGATTACATCTTTCGAAGCAATTTTGTTTCGATTCACCTCGCATTATAAGTATGGCTTTATTATTCTTTACCATTACTGCGCTGAATTGAGGTTAAGCATCGACAAAAACGACTAAAAGAAAATCCGCACTTCACCACAAATGAAGAGTTACAAAATAATTTCATATTTTCTTACCATGTGATCAATTTTTTTTTAACTTTCAAGTATATTCTTTTTAAAATAAGCAATAAAAATCGGTCTGCTTTATAAAAAGTTATACGAGGTCATAATTAAATAAAACAATATAAAAAAACGATTTGACAATCTACTTCTTGATAGTTAATTATTATTCGACAAAGTTTAAGCCCATAATTAGTTTAGTTAATAAATAAACATTATAAATTTTGTAAATTTATATTGTAATGACCTAGATATAAATAATGATTATAAATGTTAATTTCAACTTTCTGGAAACCGTTATTTCTAAGTGTTCTTGATATGATAAATTGAAATATAAATATAGACAATGTTTCAAGGACAACTAAAATACACATGACTGGTTCCAAACATTTTATTCAAATTTTCACCTTCGATTGTGTTGTTTCACGAATTTATTTGTGTAATTTAAATTTACATACATTACATGTTTCTCTCTGTAAAGTATGTAAAGCTCTGTAAAGTATATAAAATTGCGTTTTATTCAAACAATAAATAGAAAACAATCCCTGAAAAATATGGATTAAAACAATCAGGCTTCTTTTAATAGCCCCGGGCGAACTAAAATTTCACGTCCGTTGCTAACTCAATTTGAAGTTTCTGAAAATACATAAGGCGTGTTAAAGGTGACTCTGTTTCAGTTGAAATATGTTTGTTATTATTATATAATATTATGTCCAGTGGAAGAATTCCTGTACAAGATCGAGGCAAGGCCCAACTTAAGCACTAAAATTCACGTTACAATAGTAAATCATAATCGCTACGAAGTCTAAACATGACCATAAAGACAAAAAATGGAAAAATTATGTCACGTATTTAAATTATTTTATATAGTTGCGTATATAAGTGCCCGAGCTTGCCTGCAGCCACGCCACTGATAATATCTTCAGGGTCAGCCAAATGTATATCCCTGGTGTTGCTTCTACAGTAACTGTTCAACATCAGTCGGACCGCATGCCGTTTCGTCACCAATGTTGTATCATAAAGTATCACTCTGGAAGGGTTTTTTTTCAATCGTAATATTTTAAAATATTAAATCTCATTTCCTTTTTTCCTGCTATCTTTTCCTATCCTGATACTACACTTTTCATGATCTATGAAAGTTATACCTCCATATATAAGTTTTAAAGATCCAAAAAAACTATTTTAAAGTTTAAAATCATTATTTCATTGAATTAATCTTGTTTCGCTGACACGTTTGCTTGAATGTAAAAAAATACTGAAATACTTAAACAATGTTTTAAAATGTACATTTAAACGCTGAATATAAATGAAACTAGTTGTTTTTAAACTAAGGTCAATATTTTTGTCGTGTATTTATGCGAAATGAACTCTCACAAAGTTTGCACTAGGGCATAGTTTTCATTATTGATGTTGAGAAACGAGGAAACTCATGACGATTGTAGACCGTAAACAGTTATATAATATTTAAAAGAATTTGCTTCATGTTTTATTTTGACGTTATAATTTTTTTCTGACAAGTATTTTTACATTTTCTAAAAACCATTCCTACAAAATTGTTAAAAAATTAACAGATATAAATTCAACACCAGACCATTTAACCTTTTATTGAAAAAAAAAAGAGGATGAATTAAAGACATATATTTTGCATAAGTGTTATAAACCTTGTATTTCTATCTAAATTACATAAATATTCTACTAGATAAATTCTGCAAAGTGAGTAATACAAAGCAGTACGATAAGGTAAGGATGACATATTTTGTCTGTGATATGTGAGCCATTTTGTCATCAGATTAACATAGCTCGGCGGCACACACTCATATCTCTGTTTATGTCTCTATTGTACAACATTTTTAAAATGGATATGTCAGATTTTATTAAAATGTTTTATGTTACATATAACCTATTTGTTATCAATAATATAATAGGAATTTATGAATTTTGTGGTCACTTCTTCACTGTTGATATTTAATCTTTTTTCAAAAAATCGACATAACATGTTCTAATATATACTCTTTCAAGTAAAAAATTATCATCGAATTCGCGTTACATTTCATAAAAAAATTATAGCTTAAAAACTTTTTTTTTTATTTTTTGGTTATAGTTTAACACTCCTTCGCGATTTCACCTGATGCTGTAACAATAAGGCTTTTAAGTGATGATAAAGCGTATTCGCACAGAATTCTTCAGGATCTCAAATGTATGACTGCCGAAACATAGCAATGCTTTTATAGCGTAAGATTGACATCGAGGGTTGATAGCCAGTCAGATTCGAAAAACCCGATCACCATCCAAACTCCACGACTTCTATGATCTGGGAATTGAACCCTAGACCTATATAAGCCAAACGATAAACCACTATGCCTCGGAGGCAGTCAAATGTTTTTCCACAAGAAAATATCATTGTCATCATCATCACACCATCCTGATCAGACTACTTCATAAAAAGATGTTTAGTTGTTCATACATAGGAAAGATACACAAAAAAAAACAGTTCAACTTATGCACAAGATTGGTCTCGGGAGGCAAAGTTAATCACTTGTGATAAAATTAAAAGGCTTTTCAATTGATTATCGCTTAGAATGCTGGTTTAATTCAGGTAAAAGCTCTCTATCGAAGTTGAAACAAGTCTAGAAAAGAAACGTTAGAGAAAACTGCAGATTTTGCAAAGCAATACGCAGGATGCAATCAAAAGTATGTATTTAAATTATAAATTTTAATGAAAGATTATTTTTTTTTTCGAATAACAAGAAGGTTTTCCAATAGACGTGCATCTTTTTTGTTTTTTGAAAGAATGTTTACAAAAAAGTTGGTTCTCTTCTATCCTAGAGGCGCGAAAGTAGGTAATTTAGATATTATGTGTTTATTTCAGTTAAAAATATGTAATTTTGTCGGTTCTATTTTTTAGTAAAGCGCACTTATATTCGTTTAATTTTTAATGATCAATCACTATTTTAGTATTTTAAAAACTTTTAAGTAACAACTTATATTCGTTAACAAAAATATTGTTTTTATCTTAACCCTTTGATATTAATCTTTCGAATACAACTGTCAAGAGTTTTCACAGAAACAAGAATTTCATTTGAAGCCGCTCTTAAAACTCGCTAGGAAAATACAATCCCAAGAGAAATACGTTCTGTTCTTTTATCGCAGTGCAATGCAAATTAATTTAAAGTAACAACGACTTGTCTTTTTTTTCTTTTTGTAATATTTCGATGTTATATCTGTTTTTAGCTTTATTTATCTGAAAATGTATGATAGTAACAGTAGAGATTACAAGTATAGAGTTAACCGTATATGAATATACGATACATCTATATGTATCGTATTCTATAAGCGTAATTTGTGTTTGTTAAATGTATCATGATGTTCAAGTACAATAAGGGTATGGTTATTATACATTATATTAGGACTTTTTCAATTTTTGTACACTTGTAGCTACTGGACCCTAAGAGACTCGTAGAAAAATTATTGATGCATAAAAAAGTGACTGATTAAAGCCACAGTTTGGGAAAGGCAACATAAACATGTCCGTGATATTCATTCGTTCATTTTATACAATTAAAACTTTTTATTACATTTTCTTGGCATTATTTTTCTTATTACGATTAGTTATAGATATGATGATATATTAGGTGAAAGATTACTATAAATAAAAATTAGTATGACTGAGAATATTGACGACTTTAACTACAACACCAATATAAATATTTCTCATTTGAATACCACCGCAGCGATTGTATTTTTTTTGCTAGAAAATACTAAGCAATGTTTATAATTGTGACTATCAAGCTCTGTCACTAATACAACTGTAATAGCCCCAATGATAGTTATAGGAATGGATTATTTCTGACAAATATTATCTATGTATAATTGTATGCTTAAAATCGGCAATCCATTTTTTAATCAAATAATAACTCTACTGTAGTACGAGTATACTAATATTGGATAAAGTCAATCGTTCATAAATTAATCTGACATTTGAATACAATATATTGTTTCCGGTTCCACTGTTCGCTTTCCGTTTTGGAAAAACAATAAAATATGTTATCAACTTCAAAATACCATTAATTACTCAAATACATTTTGTGAATGATAAAATCCCTAAAATGCAATAGATTTAAACAAATACTAAAAATATTTTTACCGTTAAAGGTTCGTAACTACAATACTTTTTCAAATACCTTTGAACCGATTACAAATTGGACGAGATTCGCGATGCTAAGGTTTTTTTACAAGAAAAAACATAATATACATAGAAAAGGAGTAAAAAGTTCAAGTCAAGTCCTCGAAGTATAAAAGTAAAGGTTAGGAACTAATTAAGAATCACTTCCAGGATATTTTTTTTTCATTTAAAAACTATTCAACTTAAGATTCTGTTATTTTTAATTTAAGAAATCTTAAAATAAGCACGACACCGTTAAAATAAAACATTAACGTACACATTCTAACAACCATTGACCTAAATCTCATGGAAGAGACAAATTTGCTTCTACCGCAGTGTAATGAAGTCGCTTCCTTGTGCTAATGTTATCTTGATCACTTGAAATTATATGAAATGAGTTTCAATGCTCTGCCTAGTAAAACACAAGTTTAATTTAGGTAAAAGATCCATGTGGAATTTGGAACAATGATGCTCCATGAGGGAAATATAGGGAAACTGAGAGAGGAAATCAATCTTTTAATTTTGAAAACATGTTGAATGTATATATAAAATAATTTTGTGACGGATATTTTTATTAAAGGTTTCATAATATTATTTATTACTTCTCTTGTAAATAACATAACGAAAGGGTAATATTATAAACGGCTCGGCCTGGTAACTAGAACTTTGAAGCAAGTATTTTCGGGCACTAACTTTCACTTTTTTAACGTATATATAATACAAATATTTAAATCATGCCCACAATATTTTTTACGTATTTGTTTAATGTATTATAACATTTTTTTATTTTTGAACAAATCACATGGCAGTTCTTACTAGCTTCTATTACTTCATTTGCCAAAACTAAACTATAAAAAAAATAACATTTGCTTTGTTATAAAAAAAACAATTGAAACTAACCCGGACTGTGTAATCGACGATAAAGCCTGCGTACCTAAGTATTCTCAAACAACCTGGTGATAGTAAGAGGTGTTTTAATTTAAGGATATCAAATAATATAACTTTTTATGGTTTGCGCGTTCGTGGAATACAAACTTCCTTTTAGTCGTATGATAGCTAGTAGTAAATTGCCCAAGCGGTATATTTGAACGACTTTCTAAATGGATACTAGTTTATTTGTCATTATCAAAATACAACATTCAAGATAAAAATAAACTTTATTGAGTTAGGCCTCGAATGTTCAAAATTATTCTATAGCAGATTCCCATAACGTAGGCTCATGACAAGAACCTGGCTAAAAACTCCCTCGGAGTTTCTTTTAGTTATTATTGTACAATTACACTTTTCTTTTTGTTTATTTAGTGCGAATCGCCTATCTATGAATTGTTAACATTAAATAGTCTCCAACAGAATTATCATTATTTAGAGAACGTTAGTGGTAACTGCAAAATTATGTATATCGTTAATAAAAGCTTCCATAATTGAGCTATTAAAACTATGTTAAACTATTCTGCACAAATGCATCTTACTGCTGTATGATCAGATGCATCATTATGTCCGAGTGAGTTTAGGCATAAACTAATTGAACAATTAATCAAGTTTCATTAATTAGGCTTCAATTTACTAGTCGACCTCCTTTACGTCTACCGTAGCAATTATTACATTTAATGAATTTGAACTGAAATTGGACTAAAAAGTTCTACAGTTATTTTAAGTTTCAAATAATATAAACTTTTCTGAGCTGAAGTTAAATACAACTTTCACATTAAATTTCAGAGAAATTATATTATGTAGAATAAAAACGTACTGATTGTTCTTTAAAGGGTTTTTAGCAAACAATGGTTTTCTATTATTTTAATATTTATTGAAATAATTATTTATATTACTAGTTTAAAAAACCATGCAGCACAATTATATTATTTTTCTGCAGGATTCTATGACTCACAAGCCCTTTACTAAAGGCGTATTGATTGGTATATTGATGGTAAGTCTCCTTTACCGATGACCATTTAAATAGTGATAACCAATGCACCGTCTATTTCTTTCGCTACTCCATAGTACATAAACACGTTTTATGTTTGTTGTTGTGTTGTTTATATTTTACAAACAACTGTTGTATTAAGTCGCTAACTTAACGTCTTATATCCCAAGATGATTGCAGTGTGGTCATACATAAACATCGCAATCTTCCATCTCCATAACAAGGAATAGCTAGTGGTTATTACTAGGAGACGAGTTGTTTACTACTAGGTGAATGAAATCATCGCATTAAAAAATGTTCAATTGTGACACTGCCCTTATTTTTATACAAGCTAATAGCTACTTGTTAGACATATCATAGCACATTTCAAAGAAGAAACTATGACAATATCTCGCCTTTCTAAAAGTGTCAAAACATTTTACTCTGCAAAGATTTGTTTATTTAATAAAAACCTCTTTATTTTTTTACCAGTTAAAGGTTAATATTTGCCCTCGATTCCACCTGATGTTAAATAACAATGAGACACCTAAATGATAGATGGTGAAACTCATTTGCCCAGAATCTTTTTACTTCTGAACATATGACCTTTGTCTGCCGGAACATAACAAGGTTATTATGGAGGAAAATTGTTATTGAGAGCAGTAGCTAGCCAGGCGGATTCGAAAAATCCTACCACCATGCAGACATTACTTATTGTTAGCAACATCAAAATATGTCCTAAATTCATTGTAAATAAATTGTTCAAATGACTATAATAAAGCTAAGAATCAGGCTGGCGAAGGATTATTTGAATTAAAATATAATTATTAAGTTAATAGATCACATCTTAACATTACAAATAATCCTTCGCGAATAATATTAATATGTAATCTTAATTAAAACGGAAACTGCTGAAACTGCCAACACTACGTTTACATTTTTTTTGGTTTTGAGTGATGAGTCAGTCTTGGACGAACGGTCGTAGTGAACAAATTGGGAAGTAGTTTTTAAGTGTTCAGTGTGAGCGGTTAGCAATAACAGATGTAAGCTCTAATACCCATTACCCTTTAATGTGATATTTAAAATGTTTAAACTAGTAATGACATTATAGTGTTATGTTAAATAAGATATTTAAATTAGCTTAAAGTGCTTCTAAGTTTCTTAATGTGTTCTGCTCAGGAGAGCTTAAGTTGTCAAACCGGTAGTAAATTATATACTGAATGTTAATCAATTGTATAGTTTTCTATTTTCCGTGATTCCCTCGTACAATTGTATTTGCGACAATGCAGTAGAATTCCTTTGATAATTAAAATTATATTAATCAAATACCTTCTGTAAACTTCTGCATGTCTTGTAAATTACTTCACTCATGAACTGACACATATACACGGTCACTTAAATGATTGATATAACATAATTCCTATCCGAATATTGCGGTCGAGTAGCAGGTGTAAGGGAAATGATTGATGGCTAATGATAGAAAGCCTACCAACAATTTTTCTCTTTCATCTAAATACTATATAACATAATCGTATAGTTAGTGTATATTTTTTCTCTTTTGCAATAAATTATTATTTAAGTAAAAAATTTAGCTTTCAGACTACAATAATTTATAAAATTGTTATTTTATTTAAAAAAAATATACATAGTTTATATTAAAACAGAACGTACTATAACTCTCTATCCAAAATCCCGTGGGAATTCGCTTCAACCCATCCCATACGCTTTATAAACATAAAAGTACTCTTTTCCATTTTTGTAACTATTTTAATAATGAAATAAGATAATATATGGAAAATTGTAATTTATCCTTCATGTTTTTTACTTATATTTATATATACTTAGTAAGATATTCCATACATTTTCTTAGAACCTATTTAATATAACAAAAATGCTAAGAATATACATAAGAAAATACACGTAAGTATTTTCTATTGAAATTATGATTAAGTTAGGAAATAACAACTTAAAAATTAATTAGCATGTTCTCAACATAACTTGTGACTCTGGTGCGCTTTTAAATTGGTGTCTGCAGTTGGAGTTTTAATTTATTAAGTAAACTCAGACACGTTTTTGCCGTAATAAAAACCTGCCAATTAGCATTTTTCTGCTTGAGCTTATCCCTTTTAATTTTAAAGTTGTTACATTTTCAGGTTTATCTTTATTCTACGAGATGATATTAAACACAAATAATAGATGTGAAACTGAAAGATTCTGACGATTTGCTACTGATAAAATTATTATCTTTTTTTCATTGATTAACATAGAGAATGATAGGAATACAATTCATTGTTTTTCTGCCTAGTGATAGATCTCTTTAATAATAAGTCTCTCTTGCCAGAGATTTAAGCATGAGAAGCAGCATAGATCACCATCTACTGCTCATTTACCACATCGTTTAAAAAATCGAGATCAAATTTTAAGGAATCGACTGTAAATGAATAATAGAACTAAGTAAGAAAACGTCTATATCAGATGAAGTAATTATGTTCTTATACCAATTAATTACTTTTTGATAAAATTTAAAGCTTTGCTTAAATTTAATGTCTTTAATTCAATTATTCACATTTTTTGTACTAACAGGGTATCGCCCAACGTGAAGTATGCTGCTGCTGTTACTGGATTTGGTGAAGTTTGCGCTGTTAGTATTTTTGACAATTACAGCTTCATCGAAACTGGCTCACGGATCCGGTGATCGTGAGTGTGAAGTATAAGATATTTCGACCTTTATATATTAATAATTTTCAATCTAAATTAGAATTTTTAAATTGTTTGTATAGATAATATCACATTCTTTCAATCTTCATGATAAATTAACCTCAATAGTAGTCAATGAAATAGTGCATCTGTTATTTCCTTCACTTGTATTGACACGGAAATCTTTGAGCAATTAAGGTCATATGTAAATTTTATTCTTATCTTTAAATGTTACCTATGCTAATAAAGAAGTGAAAAAGATTTCTTCTTCTTAATAATAAGAAGAAACCTTTTACACCTCTTTATTAACGTACTAAGTAGGTGACCTATATGACACGTATGCTTAAGCACGTCGAGCTTTTGTGTGAGCTAAAATGAAGATTTACACCAGATTAAAGTATGACATAAATGGCTAAATCATTAAACAATAATATTTGAAAAAAAAAAACTAAAAATGTAGATGTCATTTTTTACGAATACTTTCACTACCTTTGGCGCAAACATGATATCGTAGCCATCCCTGTCGATTTTCGCCGGTGATACGTTGGTGTCATTTTGTAAAAATTAAAAAATAACAGTTGAACTATTTCTCTGCTGTGTTTAAAGCTAAAAAACCACGCAAAATATTGTTTCTATCTTATTTTTAAGTAATAATAAATAACTAATGTTTTTTACCAGATTGAAAGCTTACTTTGCCTGTAATTTCTAAAATACGTTAATGAAATTTAAAAATTCCATAACAATTTTGCTAGCACCGAAGATAAAAACTTAACCGAAATATGCAAATATCAAAGTGCTAAGCGACATAAAGAATTGGAGGAAGGGACGTAGTTTACCTGGCGGTATATGATACATTGGCCATATCAATGAATTGCTAATAAGACCATATTGCGTTAATCTCACTGAGAAATAAGATGTGGCCTTATCACTAATATAGCAAAAATTGGATAAATAAATAAATTAAACCTGCAGTGGTGCCTATTTACACAGTTTTTGTTAAGGGATCTACTTTCAAGGTGGAACCGACCATTTTATTTTCTTTGTATCAGAGAGACATCACAAGATTGCAAACGTAAGTAATTGGTGACGTACAACGAATCCTAATATGTTTATGAGAAGATATCAACACTTATATTCAAGAATACAATCGTAACATTTCTATTACCGCTACAACAAATAATAATAGAAATAAAAACACTGCGAACGAGATTTTATTGTTGTTTTTTGTGCCTGACCTCAACAATCCCTACATTTCGTCAACATATTATTATTCACATGCCTACATTAAATTTCAAAATAGTTCTAAACTAGTTTTTTCACAAATAACTTATAATTTACATTGTTCGTATTTTACTGAAAAATAATATAATTGTATTTGTTTGTGACCATAACCGTAGATACAAAGACGGGTCTGTTATACAACAACTACTTCCTTTTCATTAACTATATACTATGAAACTCTTTACGGTACCAGTCCAACTCATACTTGATCTTCTTTTAACATATTTCAAAACCTCCTAGCATAACTTTTTAATTCATTTAATTATCTTAGAGGCCAGGACGGTTTAGTTTTGCATTTTTCTTCATAATTTTATAATATATTATTATTATTTTATTAAAAAAAAATGAGGGAACAAATATAAGTAAGAACAAATAATACTAAACACAAAGATAAGCTATAACTTATCTTTGTGTTTAGTACCAAACAAAATGTTTCTTTCTTTCTGTTTTAAAACTCTTAGGTACGGTAATATAAAATGGCTTGTAATGTCAAATGTAAAAAACAAATCTATAAGGGCATTCAGCATGCTCTGTACTCTTTCCCCATACAAAATTTCGGTCCTTCAAAACATTGGACGCGTGGTCTTTCTACGAAAAATGCATATCAAATCGATAACAGAGTATATATCATTACCAAATAATATTGGGCCCTAAAGAGATAATATTGAAAGCACATTATACATATATAATTTTATATCTCATTCCTTCGGTCCATTTGTACATTTATGTATTAGGTATTACGAATGTTGCTGTTTTTATTTCTCAATGTATATTATTCTAAAGCAGTCCAAAATAAATTACTTCTTTGTAATTCATAAATTTTGTTAAGTAAAGTTGAACATTATGCTTATTTTCCTCTTTACTATATACATTATTCATATATCCTTTGCAAAAAACATAAAATGTAATGATAAATAAAGGTAACTTTAATGAGACTGAATCATCCATAGACCGTGTAATTGTTTAGGAAAGCCTTTATTAAAAGGAAAATAAGAATAACAAAATAATTACGGGAACATTACAAACACCGCACGGAAGGAATAAACAAGCATTAATTTTTTACAAGATTTGGAGCTCCTTTGTTTGTATTTTGTACACATTTCCGCGGAGATTTGCTATTTAATTATGTTTGGAATAACATGTAAAATGGAATGAACAGCTCATGCGATTTTTTATCTTAATTGCTTGCTTATAACGCGGAGGTGCTGGAGTTGATTCCCGGTCCACAAGTGTAGTGGAGTTCGGACGGTGGAAAGGTTTTTTGAACCCGCCTGGCTAGATACCACCATCGATATTATTACGCCGCTATAACAGCATTTCTGTGTTCCGACAATAATATAAGTGAGTGTCAGAAGTGTTCTGGGCGAACACATTTCACTATCATGGCTCTATTATCATTCATCATCATATGAAATAGTGAACAAATGGTATGCTATAACAGAAAAGAATAAGACGAAAGTTACGAATGCTAACATCTTCATTTATACTTAAACATTGAAATATGAAAGTTATTATCTAAGCTTTCATTACATAACTGACACAAATAAAAAAAAGAAAGTATTATATATAAAGTTTAAGCATATAATTAATTTTTTTAATATACTCCGCCGCAATTTTTTAACCGTGTTTATTTTCCTTTTTACGTCGGCATGATGTCACGCTTAGTGGGTCACCTAAATTGCATACACAGTTACGCTCGACCAACCTTTAAAACTCTATTAAACGTAAAAAATAAATAAATCTGTTCATATTAAATACTGGCCCGTTTATTTTACCCGAACGGATTTGAAAATAATATTGTATCCTTTTAAGTTACAATATGAAAGTAAACTTACTGACAATCGGAAAACTCTTTGACAGCTAATAGGAAAAATTAATAAAATTTTTCTGATATTTTAATATTGACAAAAAATACTTTATGAACTTATTGTTTTTCAGTAGTCCTACAGTCTGCTTCCCTGATGTGTATAAACTTTATAAAATGTTAACACGAATTATTCAACGAATGTATACGTTTTATGACGTTTACAGTATACACACATAATCACTAAATACGAATATTAAGTTTACCAAAGCTAATGATTTGCTTTGCCTATCAGAAAGTTCTTTACGAAAGTTGCTATCTATCACGAGGCACACTCATCATAATAATAAGGCAATGGTCGAATTCGTAGCAAGGAAACCCTTTGCATATAATAAAATTTTTGACGTAATGAAACTGTGAATAGTTATTAATTATATGTTAATTAGCTTTCAACGTAATTAACACTGTGTTTGCTTATAAAAGCTTGAAGGAAACAAACCCATTAGATCTTCCGAGCTAATTTGTTTGAGAGTTGAAAAGTTGTTTCTAAGTTTTGAAGGAGCACATACCGCAAAGCGTGAAGTAATTAACACAGTGAGAGCGCAAAATTATCTTTGTGTAATATTAAGAATATATACTTTTAACCAACTAGAATAAGAGAGACGTACTCAACTTGCATTACTTAATATGTATAAAGTTTAAATTTTACACGATCTTTTTCAGAATTCTATTTAATCATAATTCTATTGGTGCTTAATTTGTAAAAGATGAGATAAGGTTTTGTGGTAGGCTACCCAATAAAAAAAACTTACTATAATTATCATAGAGACCAATTATTCCAACTTGCCTTATGGGCGCCTTATTTATAACAGAAATCAAGATACTTAATGGAATATACATTGAAATATTACCAAGATGTTACAATCAAAAAATTATATCTTTACTTTAAAAATAGCTAAAACTAAAATTTATTGATTAAATCGTTACTCTGCGAATTGCTCCGACTCTTTAGAACAAAATTTAATTCGCTAATTTCCGCCCTGTTGAATCGCAAATACTACACCCAAAATTATAATCTCAACGTTTCGCTTCTATATGTGGCATCTTCAGATGTTACGAGTTCGACAGGACGACGTCGACCAATTGTAATAACTAAATATCATTATAATTGTCATAATCTTATGCCAAAATAAAACTTATTGGTATACACACTACATAAAATATTTGTATGAAATTGTTTACACTATACTATAAATAACACCATAAAGAAAAGAAAAAGCAGCAGCTTGTGCGCTTAAAAAAGAAATAACATTGAAAAAATTTCTATACGAATGAAATGAATTAATGTCGACTTTTGGTTATTCGGTAAATCTCCCAGCGAAAGGCATTTATCACGTGACACAGAAAGGCCCGTACAGGATTCCACGGGATTACGAGTAAACTTATTGGTCAGCTTTACCCGCCGGCTAATTCGGTTGGCAGCAGTCAACACAAAAACCATAAAACTAACTAAAAGTGATAAAAATTTGATAAGAGGTATTAATTGATAGTCATCCTTTTATAGGTATATGTAGATATCCAGTCTTTTTACAAGTTTTTTTACATTAGAAAAAATATACGGTGATATAACTGCATTAATAAATGAAAGAACTAATAGGAAGTAAGTACTTTTAATACTAGTAAACTTTACAGAACCGTAAATAGATTAGGATTACTAAAAGAATATCGGAAAAACCCTAAACTACTTTCATCATTAAATAAATTATATTGTTTTTTTACAGTAACAGATTATAAAATAGTTTTTTAATTAAAAGTTCTAAATCTCACAAAAAGATTCATGTATAGTTACCTATTTTTGTTGGAAGATATTTACAGCGGGATTATGTTGCAGCAAACCTGTATTCAATTTACAAGGGGATTGTGCCTGAAATTGAAAAGCAAACTCTGAATACATATAAAACATTCAAGGAGAAAAGTTCATAATAATATTGAGACTAGTTGTAATATTTATGCTTATGAAAACATGCTTGTGTCTTTAATATTGCATAAAAGTAAGTTTTACTTAATATAAACTTATATTATGCTTACAAATTTAATAATAATTTCATTCGATATTAAAATTCTATTATAACAAAAATATAAGTACGTCGTATTACAATAATTATACATTAAATTCAAGATACTTTGGTATTACTTCAGATTACAGTACCAAATTTCCTGTTTATCTATACAAATTACTGATTCTGGTACTTACGAAGACGATGCCAGACAATAGCCAGTTGAACGATTCGAAACTTTATTTAATTATTACGACTATAATTATAATAGCATTTAATTTTAGCTTCCAAAATTATTTTCGTAACTTTCTTCTTCATACAAATTTTCTTCCGTAAGGATAAACACTAAAAGTTAATTGTTATAATAAAAAGGCAAATAAAAAGAAATCATACTTAGTCTGATATAAAGTAACGCCACACAATATTCCCTAAATCATAACCGGAAATATGTTTAACATAACAGTCGCAAATGGACGTATATTTAAGAAATAATTGAATTATCATTTCTTAAAATAACCTTTTTTATATTTTATTAATAATTATTGGTAACTGCTAAACTTTTAAATAATCAAAAAATGAAACCAATAACTAATACAAACAAAGTATTTTAGTAATATTTTGCATTGTCTTGTGCCTATGTATCTGCTCTTGTTGGGATCAATATCATCTAGAGTAACATTAAAAAGGACTACTGCTTGATGGTAATAATAGTTAATTACTTAAATAATAGTAACTGTAGCTTCTTAGATATAAGCTAAAATAATCAATGCTTGTTCACAGTTAATTTACATTCAATAAATATTTATGTGTTCACAAAGGCACGTAAACGCTTTTACGAGTTAACATTCGACTGACAGATTCAATTTGTTCGAAATAGAACTGAAATGGCAAAAACTACTCAAGATATAAGAAATGAAGTTATAATAGTTTTAAAGCAAAAAAAATTAGAGTACATGAATTTTTCATAGTTAAGTGATAATTGAACGTGAAATCTGAAATTCAAAAGTTGTTTTCGTTTTTTTATTTTAGAGACACTTTATTTTCGCCATTATCATCATTGCCATCAACAGCTAAGAGGCGCTCACTACAAACCATAAGCCTTCATTTAAGGATCTTAATGCCGATCGAGTCTCAGATATTTAAAACCAATACATGTATAAACAGTAATAAGAATGATCTTAATTATCTTTTTTACTTATTAATTCCTCTAAATTTATTCGTTGAAATTATAAGATGGTTATTGAAACAATCCCCATCTTATAGTTTTTTATAATACATAATTGTAATTAAAACTCGCATTAAAATTTTTCTACGAAAGTCTGTCCCATTCGTGGCGATATATGGAATACTTTGTTTATTTTGCAAGCAGAAAGACGATTTAAAAAAGTCGTTACAATGAAATATGCGACGAGAAGTGCTATCTGGCTGCAATCTAGGTACGTTTTGCTATACATAATAATATTTTTCAGTTTTATTAGAAGCAAGAGTGCAATGTTACGATTTTCGAAATAAAAAATAATACGATTTTTAAAAAATTAGTAATTGCGAAATATGAGATTCCACAAGATATGAATGAAGCAGCACGATTTATCTATCCAACTAAACAATAGAGAGAAAGTTACAAAGACATATTACATAACTTCGCCGAGGTCTTACACGTGTTTTGTTTGTGCACCACTCATATCCCTTCTTATATGACTACGTAGAAACTTTTCCATTTATGAAGAGCTTGACGCAGCCTATTTATATAACAAGAGCGTTTAATAAAAGTACACATATGTTTTATGTACAACGTTAACAGAAATTTAGATTATTGTATCGTTGATTCTTTTTTTAATAAAGCGTGTGTATCTTCAAGTTTGTCCAATAAAACATTATTGAAAAATATTCACGAGTGTTAGCTAGTAACAAATATAATAGGATAAAAAACACATACATATGAAGCACTTTAATTTAGGAAATGTATAAAGTGACATTATCCCGGGATTTACAGCTAATTGCGTTCTAATCCTAGCCAATAAACTAATAGACAACACTGATGTTTCCTTTAAGTGTCAATGTTTCGACTAATACTTTTTTTATAAATCTGTCAATTACATACCATTTACTTTATCAACTTTTATTTGTACGAACATCTTTTATATTATACTCACAGTAAATATCTTCATGATATTTCTATAAACATTCAAATAATAATTCTTCAATGATGAGTAAAAAATATGTAAATTTGAGTTCTGTATTTTTGTGTCGAAATAACTTATTTAAAGAAAATGCTATTTCATATAACATCTGCATAGAACTCGATTGATAAGACCCGTATTTTCAACATAAAAGCCGGTCTTCAAGAAACTGCAATGATTAAATTATAAGTCAAAAGAGTATAAGTCAGCTCTACACGACAAGACTTGTTTAAAATTGAGTTATATTCTCGGTATTCCCTTTACGTATAAAAAAATTATAAATTTTTATATATCTTTTTGAGATAAGATTAACAAGACTTTTGGTTACAATTGAGAGTGTTTTAATATTTGATGTTTACATAAATTATTTTTTATAATAAAAATATAAGCATTATCATACAAGTAAAACTAATGAACAATAATTATAACTAAAGTAAAAGAATTTCACTTTAAATGATTAAAGGACAGCATAAGCATTGAAGTGTAGATATGGTGGTACCGTTTTCCATTGCTAACAGTCACACATGTTAGAGCCAAAATTAAAATCTGCTATTATATCTACTAGGGCTTACTTAATATTAATAAAAAATATTATACACAAGCAAGTAACCAGATAAATAAGACTTTCTAGTCGGTTATATCTGAACCCACTAACTGGCGGTTTCAATTTAAGCCGAAAGCTTTTACCTAAATAAGGTGCCCACACTCGAATGGATGGAGTACATCGTAAACCATTTCGTGTATATTGCAACGATCACGGTTACATTACCATTAATTAACCATTCTTTCCAATTACAAAACGTACACAATTTGCTTCACCGATGACATGTGATTTTTGTTCAGTAAAAAAACTCTTGAGTTTAATTTTTAATAACTTCATCTGTACGTATTTATAATAAAACTGTAACTGAGCCGAATATGTGCATTAGACATTTTTTATTTAATTTCAACTAAAATACACTGTTTTGAGAAAATATTAATGAAAACAATTTTTTTTTGATTTTTTTGTCTGTCTCATTGACCGCCAATCAATAAAAATCTACAAAAGAAATTTTCATGAAGTTTGCAAATAAGTCACGTATTTTGTGGAATAACATTTTATGTAATTTTAAATATCGGAAAAAAAAGTTTTTACGAAACATTAAGTTAAGCGTTTTTGCTTAAACTGATTTATGTCAGATATAATGAAATAAAAAAACTTCTTGTATTCAATTTTACTTCAATCCCAGAAAAATAAAAAAAATTACCGCTACCACTAGATGGCGCTATTACAAAACCTTCAATTTAAAATTTCATGAAAATTTTACAATGTAAAATTCCGGGAAAATTAGGAATGATGCCCTATATATCAAATTAATTTCAGTGAAAAGATAACAAAGCATTCGGTACTTGTTAGGCGGTACAAAGTCCGCCGGGTCAACTAGTACATACGTTATTTGATTATGATTTTACACTCATAGTTTCATATCTGTCAAGAGTGATAGTGATTAAAATATAAAGTACTTGTTACTTAAATGACAATTAACACGTAAAATTGCAGATGACATAAATGATTTGATGACTCAATTTCTTATTAGTTTTACGTGGGGAATTTCCGGCAAACCTGCCTTCGCGGAGACAAAGACATTTTATGTCGAACTTGCACCGACTATACGCGCTACGGCACGGCTACGGGAATGCTTGCGCAAACTTCGTGACCCTGCCAGCGCCGGCCGCACCGTGCAGCCCACTTTCAGGGTAGGTAAACCTCGTCTATTCCCCTCCTGGCTCACACGCTGGAACATACAGCGGCCCTTCCTCTTTAGCCTCTTACCCTCAAATGAGCAACGTACCTTCCTGTCTCTGTCACCCAGAGGCTATGGGGACCAAGAGGGCGAGCATCCGATAGCGCAAGTCCTAAAACCCACGCGGCGGACCTGCTCTTAGGCTCCCGGGAATAGAGGATAGGGTTACTTCTTCCCTCCCGCAGCCCCACCGCCGCCGCATCTGCGGTAGCGAAGGATATGGAGATCGGCGAATTGCAATACCGACACTACTCTCCCTCCACGACTCCACCACGGCTAAGGAAACTGCGCGATTGGCACCATGTTCGCTGCACGCTGCCCACCCAGCCAACCGGCACACATAAGAAGTAGGTTTCCCAAGGCCATGTGGAGCGGCCACCTCAGACCGGCGAGTTGGTTCCATTTCGCTTCACCGTGGGTAATTAGGCCACGGTTACTAAATTCCTCCGCCACAACAAAGCAAGAACTGGTCCGAAAGTATTCTATTAAACGAGATTCTTGGATTCCATTCATAGCATTACAACACAGCCATTTTCTGAAAGTAACAACATACACTGCCGGCTAAAAGTTTGAGACCACTTTGTACACAGGTTATAATTTGCAAAATATTTTAAATCTGCGTATGATAACGTAACAATAT
>DWQX01002564.1:0-21219 GCA_018245475.1 Pharmacophagus antenor | reverse complement strand
TATATATATATAGTGAAAAATATATAAATAAAATACTTTATTTTATAAAAATCTCAATAACTTAAGAAATCATTCCATATTTTTTTGTGTATGGCCTGCGTTGACACTACTAATACGCTTATGTTGTTTATGTGAAAAAGGTTCAATCACTGCTATAGACTATACTTCTTAATATTTTTAATAAACATTGTTTACAATGATACTGTTCAGTGCCAGAAAAGTCTACTTTTGTGCATACAAATTTAATATGTAAATTTAAAATTAAAAATGAAATGTTAAATTATTAATTGTGATAAAATATCATTTCAAAAGAATATTGTTTTCTTTTAATTCTCACAGGCGATAGTGAACCTAGTGCACCAGGTGGAATCCATCGTGAAGCAACACCAGATACCCGGTGGTTTAGAAAACCCTTACACCACACTTACAGCTCACGTACGTAATATCGCTGTCAAATAAAAAAAAGTTAGTATTTCTCATAGGTCCATATTTGAAATTATTAGACAATTTTCAACTCATAATAGAGTCGACTATGCAGTGTACCAGGGACATGCAATAAAAATATCTGAAATGTCATTCGCAAATATTAGGAATCATCTCGTCAATCAAACATTTCGTCAATCAAACTATTTTCCTTCGTCAGAAGTTCAAGCTCAACGGGAATCGATTAAAAAAGCAACATCTGTTGCATAGTGTTAAGTTCAAACCATAGCCATTATTGTATATACCTACAGGAATTGAACCGCAAGTGGTCGGAGGTGAGGCAGCTGGTGCCGCAGCGTGACGGCACGCTCGCCGCGGAGCTGCGCAAACAGCAAAACAACGAGACGCTACGCAGGCAGTTCGCGGAGAAGGCCAACGCGGTGGGGCCCTGGATCGAGCGGCAGATGGACGCCGTCACCGCCATCGGAATGGGCCTGCAGGTCATTGTAACGCCACTATTTCATACAAAATGTAGCAGTGAGGGCATTGTTATTAATAAATCCACTACTTTGAACTTACAAAAGGTATACACTCAACTGCCTCCACGGCGCAGAAGTCCGCCTATATGCCTTAGTAGTCTGGACAGTGGCTGGATTTTTTAAACCCGCCTGGGTAACTACGACCCACAATGTCAATCTGCCGCTTTAGCACCATTACAATGTTCCCGTAGTTATACGCGTGAGAGCAATAATTATCTAGGCAACTTACATTTACTCACATATTGAGAATGCGTGCCACAAAACGCTTGGTCTGTATGGCCGACTCGCCAGAGCAGCAAAAATAGAGTGGGGACTAGAGCCAGCGGTTATAAAAACAATATACACCGCAGTAGTCGAGCCCGTGATCCTATATGGGGCGAGTGCATGGGCCTATGCTGCAGACAAAATTAAGGTTAAAAAGCAGCTTAATGTTGTTCAGCGGGGCTATGTCCAAAAAATAGCAAAAACATATCGCACGGTCTCTCTTAACTCTGCGTTGCTACTCGCCGGGATATTGCCGCTGAATATTAGCATAAAGGAGGCAGAAAAACGGCATATCCTAGCGAGTGACAATCGACAGGGAAATAGAGAGACCGGTATCGTACAACAACTCGGTACACCCCGCTGAGCAACATTCGATTGAATTCAAATGCTTGGTGGACGGTGCCGAGACGGACCAGCACACCATCGAGTGCATGAAGATCTACAACGATGTGAGGAAAATTGTGTGGAGGGTCGGAGCGGCGCATTCCATCTGGGAAGGCAGCGCCGAGACCAAAACTCGAAAACTCAAGCTCGATCCGTACTGCACCGTCTACCAGGCGGAATTATTAGCGCTGCGAGAGGCAACAGGTTACGCAGCGAAGAGTAAAGCGGAGGCTTGCAGCATCCTTAGCTTAACTTCAGAGCGGCCCTAACGGCCATTACTGGCAGAACTTCCCTCCGTCCCCTAGCGTGTGATACCATGGCCAACATAAAATCTGCATTTGCACAGAACAAAATAATTAAATTATTTTGGGTTAAATCACACGCATGGTTGGAGGGAAATGAAAGGGCAGATGAGTTGGCTAAGGATGCTGCAAGAAACCTGAAAAGAAAATCAGATTACGATCGCTGTCCGGTTTCGTTCAAGCGACAAATACGATCTGAGTCGCTTGAAGAATGGAACCGGAGATACCGGTCGGAGAACACGGCGTCCGTAACCAGGCTTTTCTAACCGGACGCGATAAGAGCCCACGGAATTTTGAGGAAGATGAGTCTGGACCCTGTGCTGGTCCAGATCATGACGGGACACGGCGGGTTCTCCGAGTACCTGAATCGTTTCCGGTGCAAGGAGAGCCCGGCGTGTATATGTGATCCCAATAGCAGAGAAGACGTCCCACATCTTTTAATAGAATGCCCAGTGTTTGGCCTGGAAAGAACTGAGTTAGAAATTAAAATAGAAAAGAGGACAATCAGAGACACCATAGGGGAAATTATGAAAAACACAACACAGAAAGTAGAGAACTGTTTATGGAATATTGTGGAAAAGTAGGTAGGAAAACGATAAGGAGAAATAAGTAAAAAGTAGGCAATGTCACTATTCACGAGTATAATTGTATACACAGACTTAGTGGCATTACGGAATGTATGAACATCTAAATAAGGGAATTGAGGAAAAAAGGATAAGGACAAAATAAAAAGAGGAATATAGTCTCTGATTATCACGTCAGGGGAACGAGATTAATAAATTAAAAAAAAATAAGTATCTAGGCTAACACGCGTCACCATTTGCGTCCTCATTGTTACTCAACATCAGATGAAATCCAGTTCAAGTGTCAACTCGCAATCGAAAAAAAAAGTCTAATAAGTATCACAATAAAGCAAAAATATTCTAAAATAATTATTTGTATATTATATAGGATTCTAACAAGATCGCGCCTATTCTTATTAACGTTATCATTTCGGTCCCAGGGCTCGTTGGAAGATCAACTGCGCCGCCTGAAGGAGTACGAGGCGGGCGTGTACGCGTACAAGCCACACATCGAGGAACTCGAGCGCATCCACCAGGCCGTACAGGAGGGCATGATCTTCGAGAACAGGTCACTTTCACTTTATATATTAATGTCAGCTCGTATTTTATTTAGATTTTTTCATTTGCGGCAAGATTATAATTTCCCGCGGTTTCGAAGACACCAGGAAAAAAAAAGTCAAACGGCACAATCCGGGTGTTATTAATTCGTTTACAAATAATTACGGATTTTAAGAACTAGGTCACATTTGGTTTTTGTATTGTTAATTGTATAAGATTTTTGAAACTGTATAGCAATTTATTATATATTGAATTGTGGTCTACGAAATAACAAACTTCTACTTTCAAAAGATATGTAATTTATAATGTTTAAAGATACCAAATACGTAAAAAATTAAAAACTGAAAATGGCCTACTGTAAAACTGTACCTTTTGAAATGTGTTATTTGTATTTCTAGAAAACCGGCGTTATGTGCATACAGCAAAGTGG
Organism: Pharmacophagus antenor; assembly: GCA_018245475.1. Taxonomy (NCBI): domain Eukaryota; kingdom Metazoa; phylum Arthropoda; class Insecta; order Lepidoptera; family Papilionidae; genus Pharmacophagus; species Pharmacophagus antenor. The sequence continues at coordinate 17,756 of DWQX01002564.1, read as the reverse complement.
TAACTATAAACTGGTGGTCCTATTCAGATATTCGCAGTACACAATGGAGACGCTGCGCGTTGGCTGGGAACAGCTGCTGACCTCCATCAACCGCACCATCAACGAGGTGGAGAACCAAATCCTGACGCGCGATTCCAAAGGCATCACCCACGAACAACTTAACGAGTTCCGTGCTTCATTCAACCACTTCGACAAGAACCGCACTGGTAATAAAATTAAAACCTTATATAAATTTATACTCAGCCACTCACATCTTTATTGCGGACCTCGTGGTATCTATAAAAATTATACAATAACATACATTAATATTTCTTATGAGATATGTAAAAAATCAGAATGATTCCCACAATTCGTTTTTTTCAACTTCATTAGTTCACGTTACGTATTATATAATGTGAAAGTAAAAGCAACCTAACTAAGATTAGGAGATGGCCTGGATATCAAATGTTAAATTTACTAACTACAACCTTAACCTGAGATTTTAGGTAGGTTATAATTTATAACTCTTTCTACTCCCAAGCAAACATTACTATCATTATGTCACAAGGCGATGAGTGTAACGTGGTGGTGGGGTAGAAATTATCTTGGGACTAGTGTGTAATTATTATAAGAATCTAATTATTACAGGCTGATGCTTACCTTTAGGTAAACACCAGTCTCATCCTGACGTTTGTTCATGTATGAAAAATCTATAATGCTACAAATTAATTACTATTATTACTTAGGCCGCCTCGCCCCCGAAGAGCTAAAATCGTGTCTCGTGTCGCTCGGCTACAGCATCGGAAAGGACCGGCAAGGAGAACTCGACTTCCAGCGCATACTCGCGGTTGTGGACCCCAACAACACAGGCACGTACACTACACAACTTCAGCAATAAACTTTCGACTCAAAGTTATAAAGTATTTAACAAATTCATTATTATGTTGGCCTTGCTGTCATTTTACTTTTTAATACAACTCATAGAATAAGACGTATTATACATCATACAGTATAGTTGTTAAATTTAATGTACATATACAAGTTTATCGGTACACACCTTCACATAAATTTATTATCACAATTTTTCTTTTCCCCAGGGTATGTGTCATTCGACGCTTTCTTGGACTTCATGACAAGGGAGTCCACCGATACCGACACTGCCGAACAGGTCATCGACAGCTTCAGGATCTTAGCCGGTGACAAGGTAAATCAACAGATCTTTATTATTATTGACGAACTTTTAAAAGCAATCTGCTGATAGATATGTATGACATGTCGATAAGACTCAAATGTCATATCAATTGATGGCGTTTTGTACGAAAACGTTTTTAAATTAATTTTAAAATTTTTTTTCAAATATTTTGTATACTTTTCATAAATAGCTAACAATATGAAATATGTAATCGAGTTTGTATCATTGATTTTGGCGAAAAAGGTATCGAGATAAATACCGTGGAGCAAGTAAATTATCTTCGACAAATACTAAAAAGTTAAGGAATAAATGTTACAATAAACGACAACGTTCGAACGGTTTTCGTTTCGGCAGCCGTACATAACGGCAGAGGAGCTGCGCCGCGAATTGCCACCAGACCAGGCGGAGTACTGCGTGGCACGCATGCCGCCGTACCGCGGCGCTGGCGCACCGCCCGGCGCGCTCGACTACATGGCCTTCTCCACCGCACTCTACGGGGAAACGGACCTCTAGGTACATATTTCCATGTCGTGTTAGGTAGAAAGTTCGGAAATATTTCCTGTATATTTTGATTCAATTTTTATTCAACAAAACTAAATAATGAATTAAACAATAACAATTTTTCTGCCTCCGTGGCGCAGTGGGCTTGACGAATATCCGGTGGCCATATCAGTAGTGTATACTAGACAGTAATATGGTTTCTTCAAACCATATTACTGTCTAGTATATACTATTGACCATACCAGTTTCGCTCTGTTCCAACGTCCATATGAAAGTCTGAATATTCAAGGCGAACACGCTTCATCTTCCTCATTGTAATTTAATATCGTATGAAATTGATGTCAGTTCATAGCCCATTGTTTATAAAAAAAATGTAATTGACAAAGTAATGTAATTTTTTTTCTGTCAAAAAACAATATAACCTTCAAATGTTTAGATACAGGTCTTATCACCAAGCGTTATCTTTACCCGGGAGTTTATGAAACACCTATAAGGAAGTCGGCCACAGCCGGGCCGCCGCAATCATCGCTACTAACAACCATGACCCGAGCGGCGGCGTCGGTCGGCGTAACGAACATACAAAAATTATTTCACTTATGTTGGCAAAAATCTCAAAGTCGCCCTAATAATCTATCGCTAACATGGTGCAAACAATTTTTGTGATAATATTAGTCTTAAAATCAGTTCTGTATCAAATACGTGCAATGTTAAAACCAAAAATGTCATTAACTTTCTTACCAAGAAAATCTCTTCCCCCTTTGTGTAATTGTTTGGCTCAAATCAGAGGAATATCATGTCTACAACACACTATTTATGTAATTAGATTTAGGTATTTTTATCTTTTGTACGAAATTGTCTGGAAAGTCACAAAACATTTATTTGTAAGTTAAACATGGTGCTAATGTTAGGCTTCACTAACGTGTGACACCAAAATAAGACTCATTCAAAACGTGAGGATGTTTTTGTTATAAATCTTTTTTTTTATTTTTAAGCATACATTATTTATACAATTTAAATTTTAATTACTGCCATTAGTAATCATTATGTTAAAAATCACGATTGTTTTTAAGCCAAAATTAATAAATGTTGCAGGGAAGTGTCACACAAATTATTTATATTATAGAATGCCATACCTTGCCTGCATCTATTTATTTATCATCTGAAGAATATCAGTCTTTTATAAACATTGTTTGTGAGAGTATTTTAGCATGAGTACTCTAAATAAATGATCTGCCATATTTTCGTGTTTAATATTGACTGTGTTGTTAATCCAACCTATAATTTATATGAGGAAACAATGGATGTAGATTAAGAATGAATTATGTGCCCAAAAAGTATACTAACTCGAATGTACAGCTAATTTAATAAAAGGCTCTTAAACATTTTCCAATTTTATTTATATCACCTTTATACATTTTGTTCAGTGGTACCAAAGAAGGCTCACAGTTATTATTTTACTAAATAATAATATCCAATAATTACAGTTATCTCAGAGAAAATATTAAAATTCTCATAATATTCTTGAAGTTTTAACTCCATGAAGTTTTTGGTGCAATTTTACAACATATAATATTGAAGTAAACAGACATTCAAAATCCCTCTCTACTTTTTATGAAGTGTTTTTACAAATAATACACTAACAAATCCTAACAAAAAAATACACAACACTAACAAAATAATCTAATTTTTATTTTAATTATTTTCTATAATATGCAACTACCTGTCACATGTGCAAATCAGACTTTAAATATTAAAAATAATTGTTATATATTTAAGAAAAAATTGATATGCATCATGGTATGCAATGTTATAAAGAATGTTTCTATATTCTCAATCATTTACAATCTAAAAATGTTCATTAAAAATTTATTATAATAGTATGTGCGGGGGGGGGGAGCGCATTTATGTACATGTAAGTGTAACTTGTAAAAGTTTAAAAAAGTTGGAAGTTTAGCTTAAAAAGATATCTAGATTTTACAACAGGGAAAATAAAATTTAGTCACAATAACACAGGACTTAATTATTTATTTTCGATAATTAATATAATATTAGATTAAATCTGCAATGGATTTATTATGACAATTGAATAAAATATGTAAATTAATTTTACTTTACTAATATTTACTTACTTTCTTCTTTCTTGTTTTTTTCAGCTGTTAAGAGTGCACTTTTTATTCCAACCTTTTTGAGTTCTTCAACTAATTCACCAGACTGGTGCATTTGAAGCATAATATCACACCCCCCTACAAACTCTCCATTTATGAACACCTGAGGTATTGTCGGCCAATTTGAATAGTCTTTAACACCTGAATAACATTGTAAATTTTAAAGAATCTTTCATACAGTATAATTTTCCAAGAATAAAATCTATTTCAAGGCTATTATTGGGATTCAATGTTATTGTTAACAATATATCCATAAACATATATATGAAAGATATATGCATTCATAAAAAGAATTTAACCCATATAAAACTTTGTGATGCTATATTTACTGGTACTGGATCACTGTTGATCGGCAGTTGTACTAAGAGGGGATCCTGGAACTTCTCCATTGATTGCGGATGACCACCAAGGAGGTTTTAGTAGGAAAAAATCACCATGCAACCTTGATTCCCCCTAGACATGGTATCTTTTCAAAGATTTACCCCTTATATGATAAAAATGATTACAATTGCTGGAAACCTTCTCGGTAGATACCATGGGATAACCTCTTTGGGATACAAACCAACAAATGTTAGTTTGTTCTAATTCTTTCACTTTTGAATAATTAATACTTATATGATTCACATCAATAAATCTCAAATATTCTTCAACAAATATTCAGTTCATAGCAAGAGACATTCCGAGGGGTAATAGGTCATAAAGTTCTGTGCGGGTTATCTGGCAACCACACAATTTTATGTTCAGAAAACAAATCAATGTATCATATTCTATAATAGCAGCAGATACTAACAATAAATTATTAATTATACAATCTATTCATAAGAAGGCTCTAAGCCCAAAAATTCCAGATGAAGTTTAAATATGCCCATGAATTATATAAGTACTCAAAACTTACCTTGTCGTAGACTTTCGTCTGAAAGTACATCATGACTAACATATGGAACTGCATGCATCCTCATTATTTGAACTACAGCGTTACTAAAACCACATCTTGGTGCGTCCGGGACTCCTTTCATAAATACGACAACTTTATTATCCTTTACTATTTTTTCTATTTTCTCGTTAATAGGTGTATTCGCAAAAGGACGACATGATAATCGAAAAGAATTGTTAAGCAAAGGGAGTCCTCTCCTTAATAAAGCATTCATCGTATTTAATATTTATATGTAATATTGTAACTATTCAAAATAAACGTGTCGTAACCGGAAAAAATGCACTTTTCTATTTTGCTAATTCAATTGTCATGTCATTGAAATGTCAAGAAGAAAATGTAGAGTAGCATATTCCTACAAATTAACTACAATTATGAATTTGTTTATTTTTAAAATATTAAAAGTAACATTTAACTTCAATTAACAAAAAGTATTAATTAAATTTAAATATTATTTATTACAGTCATATTTAAATTCCACTTTTTCCCAAAAACCTTTATAAAATTGTGAGCCCTCCTATGGCCGAGGATTCGAACGTGAGACCTCCGCGTTACAAGGAAAGCGACAAAACCACTTGGCCACCAATGCAGGCGATGATCGATGAACAACCTGTACAAATAATATTAAGATAAATGAATTTTGTGTATTTTTAAAAATTTATTTTCACAAGACTAAACGAATTAATTTAGCACAATTAATATATTTATTATAATTATATAGCTTCCATGTCAAAATATAAACTTTTAATTTTAATGACAATTACTGTGAAATCAATGTAGATAATTAAGAAACATTTTTTTATAATATTCAATATCATATCTAACTTTAAAACTAAAAACAATAAATTTTATTTTTTGAACCAAAAAAGTCAAAGTAATAACTTTTCATTTTTACCTGTCGTATTAAGACTCTGTGGCCTAATATTTTAGTATTTTTGATCAACTTTTATGTTTAACCATTGTAATTCGCATCCACGGCTTATAGTTAATAAAACGTTATTATAAAATGGAAAATGCCGAAGAAATTTTTCATTTCTTGGAGGAATTCTCAAAACGTAAGCCTAAAACGATACCCCAAGAATTAAATGATTATTTGTCTTATGTAGCGCGAACCGGCGATCCTGTATATCAATGGTCATTAGTTAAATGTTTATTTAAAGAGAAACTCTTGAATGTCATAACTGATTTCTACGAGACAACGCCCGGTATTGATATTCCACCCTATCCAAATGTCGATCCATTCAATTATGATATTATGAAAAATAGTTTGTTGGAAAGACTTGATTCGTTTACTTCAGCGCCATTTACCGTTCAGAGAATATGTGAACTTCTAACTTATCCCCGTAAACAATATAATCGTGTGGATAAGTTTATGAGAGCGATTGAAAAGAATATTTTAGTTGTAAGTACACGAGAACCCGGTATTCAACGTCATATAGAACAAGAAAACGGTGAACCAAACGAACCAATCGTAAATGGGTCAGACAACAATTCCGAATATAATGTTGATGTCGAAATGGAAGATGTATCATGGAAAGAAAACTCTATGAATAAGCCAAATGTAGAACCACAACCAAGTTCTTCGGAAACACACATTTCTGTAAATAATGCTGAGGAACGAGTACAAGTTAATCCGGAAACTCCTATGGATACACAAGACAAAGGTACACCACAGTATGAACCAGTTGTGCAATCAGACAATGATTCACCTGGCAAATTGGGTACACAAGAAAAAGAAAATAGATGTAGTGAAATATTGCCTTCTACAACAATACAACTTAATGAACAACCTAATGATGTTATAAAAAGTAGGATATCAGGACCAGTGACAGAAGATAAAGAAGACATTGATATGAAAACAGAGGCAGTGCCAAATGTATTAGTCATACCAGAAATTAAAGTAGATGATGCTGATATGACTGAACTAAAACTAAACACTCAGTCTGATGAAAAAGTTGAAAACTGTAAAGAAATAAGTACTTCCGAAAAAGTATGTCAAGAACCAAAACCAACAATAGATCATCCACAGGTACTAAATGAAGACAGTTGTTCAAGTTCTAATAGTAAAGAAGATATTGCTGAGTCTAAAGTCATTTCTGAAGTTTCAACATCAAGTGAAGAGAGTTCTTCATCCAGTGATAATACTGATGGCAATAGCAATTCCCCAAAAACAGATCCTGAATCTCAGACAGAGATTATAGCAGAAATATTGCAGCAAGAAACAGATAAAGATGATTTTGTCAAAGATAATAATAATCCAGAAAAGGGTATTGATGCATTTGATGAAAGAGTAGAAAAACCTGCACAGGCTACAATTGAATCAGATAATTATTCAATAAGTGATGTTAATTCCGAGATACAACAATTACCTATGCAAACATTTACTAAACCAGATGAGACAAAAAAAGATATTAGTATTGATGAGAAGACTGAAGTAAAACCTGATGAAAATGTAAAAGAACAAAGTGCTGATAAAGAATTGCAATGATTTTTGAAAAATGATCAAATTTTCATTTCTTTTTAAGTAAAAAATTAGAAATGTTTTTAAGTTGTAAGTGCAACAGTGACTAAATAAATAAATATAATCTAATCCTAATTTAATAAATAAAATAATATCCTACTATTATTGTTTTAAATGACTAAGACTATTGTTACCTGTAAATTATAAAGCTCACATACAAATGATGAAAAAAAAATTAAGTTTAACCTAAACATAATTATTCTTTCCTTTTAGATACCGGATGGCTGGTAGAGAATGCCTATAGGCATTAAGTCCTCCCTGTACTAATATAAGTCCTGAAGTATAAACAAATTGAAAATGAAATGGTGGATACTTTCTTGCACATTTGATATCTTTGAAAAATATTACATCATAATGGATGCCAACTCAATTAATATATATGACAGAAGTAAGAGGAAGCATTATAATTTATCTAAAATACCTATGTAATATTGTGCTTTTGAATGAGGTTTGTGTTCACAATTACTTAAAGTGTAAACCTCTGTTGAATACTATTCTTTATTCAGTTATAGGAAAATGGATAAAACGAAGAAGTAATGCTTATCGAGTTCTTTTATGACATGTCCATATTATATCACACTGATTTATTGTAGAATTGATAATTGAATAGTGTCTACGGAAGCCAATTCTACACTGCATAACTCAGCAACACTAGTTTTACCAATGAATCGGTTCGTGCCCCATGCAAGGCGTATATATTTTAACTTATATTACTTCCGTTATAAATTTATTTATTTAAAAGTTTAAATACAACATTTTGTACATAAGGCAGACCATTTCCTTTAATGAAAAATCGAAAAGGATAAACGACAAACCTTTTGGTAAATAGATGTGTGTTACAATAAAGCTAGTACATCATTTCATTAAAAAAAATATTAAGCGAATAGTAATGAAGGTGCATGTATTAAAACGATGTGTCTAAAATTAATTAGTCATTTTCACCTGTTCAACATTTGACGTGAACAGGATTATGTCTACACAAATATAAATTTTAGAAATGCTCTTTATTAGTCTGTTTTTAAAGTAATGAGGCGGTATGGTTAAATAAGATTTCAATCATATTCACAAAAAAATAAAAAGCACTACATATAATCTTTATTATCAATAAAGATATATTCTTACAATTAGGTTAAAAATTTATACAGTGCAAATACTTGTTCATAGAAAAAAACACTCGCTAATCTCATAAATAATTTACACCCAGATTACTAACTTTTACAAACGTGCTATTCAAGAAATTACATAAGTTATTTAAAATTCATTTTTTTGACCCAAGAACCTTTAGTTCATTTCGTAGGATTTTTCCTGCCGCATTTCTTGGAATTGTTTGTAAGAAAGCGACGCCACCTTCAAGATGTTTGTATTTAGTAAGTTTTTGGGCCACAGCGTCATATACTTGTATTTCAGTAAGTTTATGATTAGGTTTTAAAACGACAAATGCTTTAGGGATTTCGCCGGCTAGCGCATCCGGTATTCCGACAACTGCCACATCCGCTACTTCCGGTAGTTCCATTATCACACTTTCGATCTCCGTAGGAGACACCTGTGAACAATTTCACGAAAATTAATCAAAACCGATTTATTAAAATGAGGCTACCATGTATTACTTATTGACGTCATAATTTATACCGAACGACGTCACCCTGTTTTACTCATCTTTCCCCGCTCAACTTTGCCAGAAGAAATTTTACGTATTTAGCATATTATTTTCAATTTTTTTATTATGTAAACCTGTATCATTGTCATCATTACTCTGTAACATGGTATAAGCAATTAGCATGACTATTACAACTAATATTAAGATTTGTTTTAGCGATAGACTGCGGGATCACATTCATCAAGTTTGTAGTATATTTTTTTTTTATTACTTTACATGATAAATGAATATTTTTTATTACGATCTAAATCTGCTTTGAGCCGTAATAACAGTCACTACGTGTCACCTGGTTTCCTTTCACTTTAATAAGTTCCTTGGTGCGATCGACTATATAGAAATAGTGGTCTTCATCATAGTATGCCACATCTCCTGTGTGCAGCCAGCCCTCACTGTCCACTGTCTCTCTAGTAGCTTTCACATTGTTCCAATAACCTGTCATGACCTGTTGGTGGTAAATTTAAACACCAATGTCAAAAAATATAAATTTATTTAATACTTACATGTTTATTACCTATTACTGAAATGATTACTGTAAATATAATGGTCATACTATATTTCACGACCAATGTCTCTCTTATTACGTGCCTGGGTAAGATACTATTTATTTAAAGTATTAATTAATAAATGCATGTCTAAAAAATCTGGAACTAAATTTAATTTTATAAATCAAATGTAACATAGATAATATTGATTTATGAGAAACACTTCTGTTCATACATATACTAAAATAGTAAGTTATAGAATTTTGTTGACTAATGTTGCAGCATATCAAAAAATATTATTGCGTTATTTCCAAGACGACGAAAAAAATATCCAGAATAGCGGATTCCAGATTTACTACAATAATAAGAAAACATTTAGAATATAGTATATTAAACTATTACAGAAACAAATTACACACGGGAAAGTTCGAGAATAAAGCAATAAACATATAAATTACTTGAGGTCCCCGTAGACACAACTCGCCAGATTTATGTGGTCCTAACGAATCCCCAGACGAGAGTGAAATGACTCTAGCTTGTGTACTAGGTATTAGTTGACCAACAGAACCCACTTTATTGTATGGGTAGATATATGGCGTCATTAAAGTCACTGGAGAACTTTCTGTCATGCCGTAACCTATAATGAAATAAAATTTATATACATCGTCAATCACTAAGTCAATATCACAATGTTCTTAAATAAAAACATATCTTTTAGAAGAAAAATAGTACAAATAAATTTGTTTAAACAATTGTTCAAGAAGTAATTTGCTGAAAAAAAATATTTACAATTTGTGGGCCATAAATGATAAATAATAATACATTCCGTGTAATCTATTTTAAAATATATTTTCACTATCTTTGTATTAAAATTACATGGATAGTTGTTAGTAATAGAGAAAACTAGATAATCGTCATTATTTGCGTGATTATAAGTCAAAGAGCCATTTCTCTATTTCCGATCGATATCTCAAAAGTTCACATTTATGTGAAAGATGAAAGAAAAATTTGGGTAAACTTACCTTGTAATAATTTTATTTCGTCCTTAGTCTTTTCACATTTCAGCAGAAACTTTTCCAACATGCTGTCTGTAGTAGGCGCTGCACCCACCATAATTGTTTCGACGGATTGCAGATGTTTCTTCTGCACCATCGGATGCGTCGCGAGAAAAGCGAGTAGCGATGGCACCACAAATAATGTAGTCGGTTTGTATTCCACTAAACATTTTACGTAGTCTTCCGGAGTAAATCTAAGAGGTAAATTAAAAAATATACCTTGCTCCCAATAAAAATCGTAATAAGGAAATTATAAAAAAAAACCTCTAAAAATATTATGGTATAAAGAACGCAAACTCCACTAGTTAATGGCGAACATAGTCTTTCACTCAGATAGGAATCACTAACCCTGGTTTAAAAGAAGTGACGATTAAAAAAAACACAAATGCCATTTCACTGTTTTGGGACAAAGAATTTCTAGCAGACGTCATTGACTTTTCCACTACATTTTATCGAAAATGGGCTAACCTTTTACCCCAATAGAAATATTTAAGTGTCAATAAGGCCACAATGGTGAAACGTGATAACTAAGAAAATTCTGCCCCTCGTATGTATGACTGCCGGAACATAGCAGAGTATTTATAAGAAGAGACATTTAGGGTGAAAACTAGCTAGGTGGATTCAAGGTGGAAAATCCTTACGGCCATCAAGAACTCATGTGGCCCCGGAATCGAATCTGGAAAGTTCGGGGTTCCTCCCGTATTATAACTCCACCACTAAGGCAGTAATCATATTTCTGTATTCGGGGAGAAATGTTCATACGAACTTTTATCCTTTATTACATTATAAAATGTATACAATTTTGTGGCATTTTCAATCTGTTACATTCATAACTAAATAGGAAAAGCTTTTTTGACTTTATATGTAATTATATTAGTCAAAAGAATTCCTTTTCTTGATACAGTAAGTATATAACTGTACTAGGTTGCCAATAGACATACAGCCAAGAAACAATTATCTGAATTGCTTTAATGGAAAGGAATTATAATAGGACCACGGGACAAGTCTGTTTTAAGATTACTAATAAGTAGTAATCTACGGTTGAAAATTTCTTCTTATGCCAAAATACTACTTATTTCTAATCTACAACATTCAATCATGGAAAGAATCATATAAAATCCACTTACTTAGGCATGGAGACAATGTGGTAGCCAAGTGTTAGATTATAATTAAGCACTGCATTAAAACCGTATATGTGAAAAAATGGCGGCACTGTCAAAATTACATCGCCATGACCTGTAGTAACAAAGTTAATAGTCAACAAAATAGGTACTAGTATATAATTTAGAAATACATTTACAAAGTATTACAGCAGTTTAATTTTTCTGCTATTAAAATAAAATGTATGAATTTGTAATTAATATTATTATAAAACTAAATTTAACCTATAAAGCGTTCTCTTTGTGTTTAAGAACTGTTTAAAGAACAAAAATAACGGATCTCAAATACAAATGATATTTAAAAAAATTAAAAACTTATTAAAGTACAAGTGTTTTACTTCGCAGAAATAGCACTTACAGGTATATCAGCGTGATTCATACTTAACAAACATACTTATCGTATTTACAACAATATAAGTAGGTACATATTGTTTTAATATTTTCTAATAGATAAATCATAGCAAAAGGTTTAAGCCTCACCCTTTTCCCCTTTATATTTCATAATCTTCGGACACTGCGTTTGCTTTAAGTTGGACACGAGATTCTTATGAGTGAGCACGACACCTTTAGGCATGCCTGTAGTCCCGCTAGAGTAAGGAATCAGACAGACGTCATCACAGTTTAATGTCGGCAAATCAGCCTTGTGATCCGCCATTAGAAGAGAGCGTAATCCAAACATTCCTGCATTTCGCAATACATACATAGTATTAGTAGACATTGGTTTAAGAAAATTATCTCTGTCAATAAAAATTAACGATAAATAGACGTCTTAAGAAAATACGTAGTTTCATCAAAGCATACTACAAGGTGACCTTTTTTTTCTTAATTCCCTACCCTCTGGTTTGATAGTTATTATTATATTTCGAAAAAAGAGTTTTTGAACGAAACAAGTACAAAATTATAAGGAGTTATTTATTGTAAATCTTTAGAACACTAATTAGTGCGTAATGTACATTTAACACTTATAAAGTTATAGGTTTAAAACAAATATTTTATATAACACATTGACATATTATGATCATATATTAGAAGTCATATTCGCGCCGGCGTCAGTGTTAAATAAAAATCAAATTAAAGGATGCGTGTTAATCTGTTTTGATTTAATAAAGTAATAACATACCTTTAGATTTATCATCTTCACCTCCGACCCATATGGTACCCTTGTAGTCTTTAAGAGATTTACTGACTTCCTGCGCCAAAGGCAGGAACATCTCAATGGTCCCGATTGTTTTAACACCACAATCCGCAAACTGTCGCCTAACCTCGTCTGTTGGAGTAGAAATTGGATTACATTTGATTATTCGACCAGTACTTTGTAATCAAGAAACAACGGGCGTAAAATGGATAATAATGTTAAATGAAAACTTTCTTCTAAGATACAAATATCGCAAAAAACATTTCGTTTGAACCTGAAAAAATATAATGTTTAAACAGACGCTATGAATAAATTCAGAACCATTCTTTTATTTAATAGCAGGATCAATTTCTATCAACTATTTCGTCGTGTATATAAAATATATAAGAAATTCATCATGTAATTATAAATAATATTAACAAAATAAAGATAATAAATAAGAGATAGAGAAGATATTATGTTGTGGTATATGCGTAATATGTTCAGTTACGTAAATTTATTCCCACTACATGTATACTATCTGAAACATTTTGTTTACTATAAATTATTTTATAGTCTTGCTTATTAAAGTGTACTTTAACCTTTACTTTTATTGCGACATAGTGGATCAAGTTATCAATTTCGGTCACAATGTGAGACGATTAGTGTTTAAACGGAATATTGGCTTATTCACAACAAATAGAATGATTGATTAAGGTTTGTAACTAATCAGATACAATCGCAAGTCCAGAATTGCTTTCGATCTTTAACTTATCATATTTTTTTTTATTTAAGATTGTAATTGCTGTAAACTAATGGAGTAACGTTTACTTTTATCATAATTATATAAATAATATATAAGGTTACTATTCTCCGGAAACATTCGATTATTCACCTTAAAAATTATTATAACTTAATTGTGGTGTATAGTCTGAAAGGCCCCGTCCTTAGAAAATTTGGCTTATATCGCAAGCTTTGAATGCAAAATGGAATTATGAAATCGCTCCAACTTCGCGCGTTTAGGGTGGAAGGTTTTAATTTTACTAAAGAACACAATCTCTTCATTATTTGTGTCTTAAAAAAGTACATGTGTCACAACTTACCCGCGGTGTATAACGGGTTAGCGAAGGTTACGACTAATCCAGCCCGCATCGCACCATGTATTAAAGCTGGGTATTCGGGGATATTGGGGAGTATCAGGCCGATGCGATCGCCCGGTGACAGCCGCATGTGGCCTATCAGAGCCATCGCGCAGCGTTCTATCATTATTCGCAGCATGCCGTATTCATATGAACGGCCTGAAACGCCGCATGTCTGAATAATAAACAACAAAACTATAACAAAATATTAGAAAACATGAGGTATAAGTGATAGTACCTAGTCTTTCGAAAAATATTAAGATAACGAAGCTTAAAGTTCCGGCCCGCGAAGAGTTTCAAACTTCTCAACTTTTCCCCATTTTAAATAATTAAAATGAGTGATATAATTTATTGATTCAAACGTTACTTTACGGAACTCCATGGCTATAATAAAACAAAATTAATTTGCTAATTTCCGCTTTGTTTAATCGGAAATACTACGACCAAAACAATCTCACCGCGTTTAGCAAATTTATTAACTATTAATTTTGTTTTATTTTAAATAGGTGAGTTTACTTGCATACTATTCTAAAGGCATACGATCATATTTGCTTCATCATATTAACTTCCGTTCATTATAGCACGTTAACAATTTACACAAATTATATTTTCGTAAAATTTTTACTGATCATTCCATTTTTATTTTTTTAGAATAGTCATAATTCTAGTGAAATAAGGGAATCCACGAACAAGATATGAAACTGTTAGATCTAACACAGATAGTTAAGAAAAAAAAACATTTAACCAATTCATCCATTATGATTAAGTAAAAAATAAGAATGTCGGTCGTCTCGATGGGATCAGACCAAATTAACTTGTATTTATTAAACTATACTGTTGATAATAATACGTATTTAGATACATAACCAAAGAATAATAGAAAAATGTCATTTAACGTTAATTTCTAACATGTATTATATGACGATACAATATTTACAACTCTATGGAATTAGTTGCCAAGTATCTATACGCGCAACCTTTACCTTCACACATCAACTATTTATACAGAAATATTTAGTATGCGTCCGCATGTGAGCAAATATAGATCGCCGCGAACTTTGTACTTTAGAACTTTATAATTGCAGTCGTTTGAATTAGTTTTAAATGAATCAACGGTTCAGGGTTCAATCTTTCTTATTCTGGAATAAGAGGTATTGACTCAAAAATAAATCATGTTTACCAATGCAAGGAACATTTTTATAGAAGTAAAAGCTTTTAAGTGAAATGATATAAGATTGACGATGAATTTTTTTTCTACAATTGAAGCTATTTAGCAAGAATTTTATCTTGTTTTAAGTCACATTGAAATAAAAATAGCTATACATTAAATAAACTAAATAGATCTAAAAATAATATATTTATATATTTTTTTAGTGTTTTAAACTTTCGTGGCCATATAAGTATTCAAACAATATAAATCAGTAAATTGATAGAATAAAAACATTACTTACCACTGAAGGTTTATCAGCCCATAATTCGTAATCATGAAACACATATTCAGTCAAAGTTTCATTCCCAACTTTAATCTCGCCCCACGGTGAATTTAAAACTTTGCTATCTAATTCGGGGGCTGTTTGGGTTCCGTAATTTTTCGCAAAAACTTGATGATTTGAAATGAACCGCCATGTTTTTGATTTTCTAAAATTTTTCCTGTGTATCGTCGTGTCCGATAAATATCGAGATAAACAGCCGCACAAGAGTTTAATATGAGACATGTTTACCACACTGTATCCCGTTGTAACAACGACGCACAAACAAGCGCCGCAATCGGTGTTTTGGCGCGATCTACTCAAATCGTCACAGAGCAGGGTTCGCGTATTAATATCAAATATATAATATTTTTTTCTATTTGCAACTCGATATAAAGTCCAAGTTTAATATGTGCTCCTCCAACATAAGGTAATCATTAACTTATCAGTGAAGTGGTCACAAATATCTTTTTAAAATATGTACACAAGATATTTATTTATAATCAAAGACAAAACAAGTTTAGATCCTTCAGCGGAGGTAAATTCCTTTCACAATAGACTAAGTTGTATTTTCCCTGCTCCAATTTTTATCAATAATTACTAATACTGAATGCATATAGGTACTTGAATATAGGGTCGTATGTCACAAAAGCAAACCTTGTGCGGTGACACAATATTTGACTCCGAATACCCCATATCTATAGGTAAACCATATAATTTTACATCAGTTGATGGAACAGCTCATGTCGTCTTAATTTAGCACAAATTATAGACTGCTAGAAAGCAAGGTTTTTTTTAAACCACACTCTGCTTTCTTTTTGAAGATTTACGAACAATTTCGGGATTCAAATTTACTATACTATATAATATAATGACGAACCTACATAAAAGAATGTTAATTCATAAATAGTTTTAAATGCGCCTTAAGCGCAATGGTTTATTACTCGCCTTATGATATAGTGGTTCCAAGTAGTGTAATTTGGATGGTGTTATTTTCATATATGAGCGAGCACGCTTTACTATCTACGGACTCATTCTCATTTATCAATTGAAATTACTTGTATTTAATATAGATTTGTAAAATATATAAAGCGAAGGACTTTGATGCAAATACATTTTCACGGT
The DNA here is from genome assembly GCA_018245475.1 of Pharmacophagus antenor. Classification (NCBI taxonomy): domain Eukaryota; kingdom Metazoa; phylum Arthropoda; class Insecta; order Lepidoptera; family Papilionidae; genus Pharmacophagus; species Pharmacophagus antenor. Next base: position 1,266 of record DWQX01002564.1, on the reverse strand, counting down.
GTTTTTAAGACATAAGACTCAAAAATTTTTAGAAGAAAAATTATTACAATATTGTCAGTACGACAGACCAATAACAGAGTGAAAAAAGAAAGCGACAGAAAGTGAGAGAGAGAGAGAGAGAAAGAGAGTGATGGACTAAAAAATAGAGGACTAACAAAAGAGTGAACGAGAATTCTCTATCTCTAAGCGCCGTTCCACTCAATTGGAGAATATTGTCAAATTGTACGAAAGAGTATCCACCTTCTGACGCCACCTCAATAGAGGACCACGGGTACTCTGTAGAGAGAATTACAATGGAGAAGGAAAATGTCCATAATATGTCTTCTTTATTGCTATCAATAAAATGTATTCACATACATCACAAAAGTATCATCTAGCTACCGTAAGTACTTTGAAGAGTGCACCATGCAGTCGATAAATCATCTCACTGCACTGGAAATATTGTAACAGAAAATCAGAATGAAAGGTCCAAAAAAAACAACAAGCATTTTATTTTTAACTGTAACAAATTAATCACATACCCGTCCATCATTTACAATTAAATACTTTATGCATTATAATTTTCATGCAATGCAAATTTGCAACAATTAAAATCAACAAAATTTACAGATATACTACATAAATATTTAATATACCTCGTAAATTTATACCCTTATTTAATGTATATAACAAAAAAACTTGCAGATTGATAAAAATGGTAGTTCCATAATAATTAAAAAACGATTTATGAACACACTAAAATTTTAGCAGTTATATGAAAATTTCTAAGTCAATAACATTCGTTTTTGCTCAAACGAATTAACAGTTAATTGCCTACTTTTTGTGTTGTAATAATACATATGATCTATGATAAGAAACAGAAATCAGTTTTGGATAATGAACAAGTTTGGATAATTTAAAAACATAATTGTATTAATTTCTTAGCAATAAATTTAATTGACACTGAAAATTTGTAGAGCATGTCGTTACGAATCTCTAGTAAATGGTATCTTTCATTATTTTTATTTTTTGTTGTCATATTATCGAATGTTTATAATTTTATTCGACATGTCTCAGAAATAATTTTCTGTCATCAAAATAGTCATATAATTCATAAATAATTTCTTACACAGGTTGTATAAAGGTTTCACATTTTTTTTATTTATATTTTTGTAATTTATGTCTATTATACACATCTCCGAGCCCCCGAGACTAAGGCGATGGGGGGTTGCCGGGTGGGGGTGAAAAAAAATAGGGGGGGGGGGGGGGGGGGGGGGGGGGGGGGGG
>DWQX01002563.1:0-21222 GCA_018245475.1 Pharmacophagus antenor | reverse complement strand
TGAAGTAAAAAAGCAGTCAATACTCCGTTGTTGATCAGCACACGTAGTTGTGAAATATTATTTAAACACTTCTATATAGGTTTAAATATATTTCTTCTATATAGGTTTAAATATAAAAGTATAATATACTTACTTATTAATAGTGGCTTGGCAGGGAGGGCATGGACCTGGATGACAGCGCAGAGTGCAAGGATGAGGGCAGTTCCTTGGCCGACGGCACGACTTGCCGCACGTGTGCGCACCGACTGCTCCACGCGCATACTCAGGTGATTTGACCGCGCCGCACATGCAGCGGTACTCCGTCGGTATCTCTTCGTTTGTGTTCTGACAGGCCGGACACCGCCATTTGCCTTCTGCACAATATAATCAGAGGATTGGGTGAATATAAAAAAAAATGAGTGAATGATTCATGACTGAACACTCTTCTATTGAAAAGTTGAAAATTTAATTTTGTAAGGTTAATAGATTATGTGAAATATTTATAAATATTATCATTAACTTTTCCAATTTTTTATTGTCTGTTATATATTACATAGTATAATTATCCATAAAAAAATGCATATTGCCTTTGCAAAAATTATGCTCTATATTATAATCCCTATTATAGTTAAAAAAAATTTTAGTTAATGGAGAGAAATATTATAAATAAATTTTGTTTGAAAAATTAAACACTCTTGACCTTGTAAAAAATTAAAATAATTCTTATGTCATTATATGATATATAAATATTACACAGATACATCATTTGAGATAATTTTATTAATACAAGAAATTGTTTGAAACAATTATTTTTCCCTGTTATCATTGAAATAGTTGTAAAAAAATTTGTAAGATAAAACATTTTAACTAACCATTGATAAGGATAAATTAAATTACCCAACTACAAAAATAGTAACAAATATAGCTAAAAATCTTAATAATAAGTTTACACCTATCTTTGGTCAATAGCTTATACCACATAACAATTTTTTCGATATTTTTTTGAAAAGTTATTCTAACCTTACTCTTTTTATACATTGAATATATGTTTTCATTATCAACTAGGGCAAAGTACTACATCTCAGTTTCACACAATATGACAAATAAAGGTGTAGAAAGAAAAGCATGCTAACCCAGAATACTCTGGTTCTCATATTTGATTCCCGAAAGACTACAATCTTGTCACAATGGCAAATTGACAATAAGAAGGGTAGCTAACTTGGAAGGTACGAAAAATCATATCTACATATAAACTCCACTACTTTTGTGGCGAAAATGTTTTAGATGAGCAGTCTATTACATTATTATTGTGTCATGGATGCAGTTTATTGTTTACTCTAATAAGTTTTTAAAGAGTTATATTTATCTCCATCTAATTTGATATGTTTTTAGATGGAAACATTAAAAGAAGCTAGCTAATGCTATAGAAATAAACTACTTATAACAATTTTGACAAATTAAACTTACCAACTAAGCTACTCATGGCCCACTTTCTAATACACCTTAGGTGTAATACATGGTAACAATTAGAACACCACCAGACAGGATCTGTCTGTTTGACACGTTCACAGCACACTAGACATTCCAATGTTCCCTTGTCTAGCTGATCACTCAAACGTTCCCTCTGAGTCATGGCTGTATTGCCTGAAATTTTCAATATGTAAGTAACATCTGTTATAGAACCATAATACTATCTAATTTAATATTTAACCATTTAACTAAGGCAGACTGATACATGCCGATTTTACAGTACAGCAAGAATTAATTAACATTATGTAACTTTTAATTAGATATTCTTTGCTGCGTTAAAAATTTATAATAAATACCTGTACTTTCTAAAACAAATTATTGTTATATTCAATAATCAGTATGCAGTACCAATGTATGCAGAGCACCTATAGGCTCCCACATATTCGAGTGGTAAAATGGTATTGATAAAGTAAGGAGTTTTAACTCCATTTTAAGACATTTCTAGCCATATTAATTTTACCATAATTAGTGTCCTCAAAAGAGTTTTTTTGAGATTCATAAATTATTTAATAACAATTTCAATTTTTCACACAATGATAACATACCTGATGAGTCATTGGTTATCTTGTTTTTCCCTCTATTAGGACTAGCAGTCTTTTCATTTTTTGTAACTTTCTCTACTCTCTCATCCTTATATTGTACATATGAATTAGCATATTGTTCATCCTCCAAGACATTACGGTCCAACGTTCGGACTCGTTGACTGCCTGCCCAGTTTCTTTGTCTTCCTGAGCCCTCTCCCCTCCCATTTCTCACATCTTGGCTGTTTTTATTTATAGTGCTGTTATAGAAAGTTCTACCTGCCTCTGTATCTTTATTTTTAATTTTAGAATTTTGTTTTGTTTGATTTTGTTCATTTGTATTTCTCTTAGTTTCATTTCTGTTACATGACTCATAGTTTCTATCATTAGAATTGGCAATGAATTCTGGTGGTTGTCTTTCTATTTCACTGTTTAGTGCAGAATCATTATTATAATAATTTGATTGAAAATTATGACTATTAGTATTATAGCTATTGTTATTGTTATGGTAACGACCATTTGTTTCTTGGTTTGATTCATTATTACGTTTATTATCATAACGACCACTGGACTCACGACTTCTATTGTTGGCTTCAGAATTTTTTAAATTTTTTTGAAAGCGAACAAAACTGTTTGGTTCAACTTGAGGGTTAGATAAATCATTGTTAGATGGTCTTTCCCTCCAATTAGTTTCTGATGACTTACCATTACTACTTCTGTCACTTGCACCATTATGTACAACTTGTGATTCTTGTGGTGGTACATTCATTGAACTTTTTGGCACAAATTCTGTAGCAGTTGGTGTAAGTTTTGATTTAGTAACAATCTCATGAGAATATGAATTTGTTTCTGGCAAAACAGGGTTATATTCATTTTGAACATTTACTTGATAGTGGTCAACATTGTTACTAGCATTTGAGGTACTAGCTCCATAATTAAACTCAACCTCTGCACTTTGTGAGGGTATATTTTGATAATTATACTGGTTACTTGGGTAACCCTGGTACTGTACATTAGTATATGTAGGGGTATTATTTTGAGGAACACTATTACCCTGTATCTGCGATATAAACTCCTCAAAACTTACATACTGGTTATTTGACTCAAATTGTGTGTTACCATAATAAGAGGAATTCACATATGATCCATTTACATCACCATTCCATCCATTAGGTGGCCCTTGGTACTGGTTGTTATAAGCGTATGAATTATTCCACTGAGACATTTTGATACTGAACAGTGAAATATTGTGAAATATACTTGTTTATTAATAATCAAAAAAACAATAATTTTTCGATATTTGGATGACTTCTACGGTTTATGTTGATAATATTGGCTACAGGCCGAAGCCTGAAGCCTTAAAGATGAATTTTGAGCAATCTGTAACAAGATAAATTATTATTTCTGTATACTTACAATACTTTCGACTAACTGACATGTGCTACTTCTTCTTATTTTCTTAATCGAATTAACTTACCACTTAAGTAATGTTATATTATTGAAGATCATAAATAATTAAAGTTTTAACAAACCAAAAATAAAGGAAAATAATTTAAGAACTCAAAAATGTTAAGTTTCTAACGATATGACAAGATGAATCGGATTCTGTGAATAGGGAGGGGAGAGGTCGACGTTGACAGTAGGTCTTTTAAAGCGACATGTAAAAAATTTGCAACGCCCAAATAATGTTAAATATTCATTTAATCCAATCTATTGAAAAAAGACATTTTAAATTTGAATTGAAAACGTCTCTCAAAATATTTAAATTTAATAAAAATTTAAAATTTATTTCGGTAATTAATTAAAGGAAAAACCTAGAAATGTTGCAAGTGTATTACAATTTCCCAATAACAGTGTTTAATTTTTAACAGTATATAATGGTAATTTATTATTTTGGCGAATAATTATTGTTTATTAAATTAATCATACCGCATAGTTGTGTTTTATATATAACAGTCAGTAGTGTAATGATATTTAAACTAATTAGATTGTATAATGATTCATTTGGAGTTTGGTCTTCTATTTTTAATAATCTATCAATTTTTCGAGCTATGCAATTGAGGTAAACTATTGCAATTGTCCGGGATCTGTACGTTTCGGAGTTGCTTTTTGAAAGCACAACTGATTTTATTCTCAATTATCTGTCCCTTCGAACTTCTTACCACCTAACACTCAATGAATTATGTGTTACTTTTTTATTGCACTTAATTTGATAAGTGGTGAACCATTCGTAATTCCTCAGAATTTTTTCATTGTGTTACGTTCACAAAATCTAAAAATCATAGTTTTTCGATAGTTAGATAATTAATAGATAGATAATTTTTCTGAGACAAAAAGTAACCCAAATTGAACCCATAGACAGTCTTTTCAATATTTTACTACTTTGAAATAATTTAGTATGAGGAGAATGTTTTTAACAACTCTATCGCAGGAACCCTTAATTTTTCTGGGATAAAAGTTCCCTAAATTTTATTCCTATTACCTATTTAATTTACCTACTTCCAAGTTTCATGAAAATCTGTTCAGTAATTTTTACGCGATTCGCGGTCAAAGAGACAGATAAACAAAAATCCAGGAGAAATTGTTTTCGCTTCTATATCCTCCGTCAAGTGCATTTCAGTTAAAATAAAAAAAAAATGTTCAAATTCGGTTAAGTTACAGTTTTATCATATGTATACATTATCCTACAATGTAATCAATTCACTGCTTATTATTAAAACAGAAATCAGTAGTGACTGCCACATAAAAGTCGCCGATAAATTGTTTCATAAGTTCTATTTCTAAGAAATGCATTCAGTCTGTTAACAAAATAAATTGATACAGATAGCGGGATCCAAGAATGACGGTGTATCATAGCAGCTATCGCGCGGCATGACAGCATAGTAGTTTATTCGTTTCGTTGTCATTTTAATATATAATGCCACTCCCCAGCGTTAATTTAATTGGTTAACTTCTTGCAATAGCTATGAAAGCTAGACTTAGTCTGCTTCTGACAGTAGCGGTTACGTTTGTACGTTTTATTCTTCTTAATTTCTTGAACGTTTTGCTCTCGAAGCAAAGAAAGAACTCAATGAAATGTACAAAAGGGTAAACAACACGTCTAATCCTTTTGCAATAAATTTGCGATGGCGTTGAAATTTGCATGTACTCATCAGAACAGGCAGATATTCCCAACATTAGACTACCATCAAATGACTCAGCGATGTTAATTATAGTTATAGCGCAAATGTATTACGTGTTCAAAATTCCATGTATCAACAAATTTTATGGACTAACGTGATAAAGAACAATTATAGCAAAAGCTAGTGCTTTTGCTCCCTGTTCTGTGTGCATAGATTACCATTTTGACAATGTTGGTTATTTATGCAAATTGAAAAGTTTTCGAATAGTTTCTATAAGACATTTTTTACTGCGGTAAAAAAATGCATAGGTTTTTTTTTTCATCGATGACATGTCTAAATTACAGCTGCAGCATCGTAGGGTTTTTTATTTCAAAATAACTTAGTGCTTTGTACACATTCTTAGCAGTCTGTGTTATGTGCTAATGTATACCCTACCCCATGTTTTACGTACAGACGTGTTGTTAAAATATTTATTTTTATTTTAATTCAAAATATGGACAAAAGACAATATGTATGAATACTGCATTATACTCTTTGTGTAGAGTGGTACATGACGTAATGTAACCTGCTTTTCTATGCGATTGACTATACTTTGTTGTTTATTATTTATTTTAATTTACTTTAAATATTAACGATAACCTCGACAAACAACGAAGTAACTGTTTGAATAAAACAAAGAGATCTTTTAAGTTAATTTAATTTTCATTTACTTAAAATGTAAAAATAATTTATTTTCAGATTATTCCATTTACACAGGTTATAACATTTTTAATGGCTTCGAATTATATTAATTATTTTGCATTTTAAGAAATTTAACACACCTTTACATGTAAGTGTTTATGAAAAAAAAAAACATAATGGCGGTACCATCCTCTGCTATCACGTATTGTTTGTACGATTATCGAATTTTTCATGCAAATCATTCTCTATACAATCTTAGCACTCTCGATTTACGAAATCACCGGGTACTTCACGTTAAAATCGACAACTTAGGAACGTTGAATTAAGCATGGTGATGGGGTGTGTGGCGGGATCCCAAAAAATTGTACAAAATAATAATGTAAGTATTATAAATGCAAAATTAGAGATGTAAAATAAGTTGGAAATTAATTTCTCTAAAAAGCATACTTTTTTTTTCTACTTATAAGAACTGTTTTCATTACGCTGTACTTTATTTTCTTTGATGAGATTGCTATCTATTGTTTATTAAATAATAAGTATTTTGCAATCAATTCGAGCAATCTTTGAAAAGTTGAACAATTTGTACAACTGGGATTTGTCGCGATTGAGTGGCAAAAGGCCCATACCAATTTTTATTATATTATTTTGTTATACTAATTTTTATTATATTATTTTTTTGTTGTTAACCATACTAATTTTTATTATATTATTTTGTTGTACCATATAATACAATTGAAAAATATTTACGAATACTTCAGTCGACTGTGTTTTTGGAAGTATAAGGCGTGTTTCAAATTTTTAAGATGATTTTGACATATTTATTTAAAAATTGTATCCATTTTTATAAGCAAATAGTGCATCTAATAATTCTCCAATATGGTAACACAAAATTATAATTAGCTTTATAATACTTTATTTATTGCGTAATATTTAATTTATTGCATAAGTATTTTTTTACTATAAATATATATAAGCACACACTAATAAAAATGATTTGATAGATTATGTTCACAATTTAACTAAATTAACATCAGACCAATTAAACTTTAAAGATAGAAAATGTTAAGAAATTGCCAGAAGAAAATATTAAAGAAACAGTGTTGGCAGCCTTGGCTCGACTCGACGAAGAAATATCAAGGAGTGAGAAGTCGTATTCAGAGGAACGTCTTGCTGTGGTCTCTGCAGAATTGAAAAGCATACAAGAGGTGAAGTTCAGTAGATATGTGTGAACGCCATTCGTTTAATATTTTTTTAAAAGTGATAAAATCACATGAGACTTGTTTTCTTTCCGTTAGCCCCTTAGGTTTTGTTTTGATATTACCGACCTTATGTTTACATTACATAAATCGTTATATATATTTTATTAAACGTATAAAATGTTAAGAGACGACATTTAACATGTGGTTACCATATCACACAATAGTAATAAATTGAAATTTAAAAACATTCCAATCTAGAGAATTTAACAGTAATGCTTGGAGCTTAATATTATAACAAGATTTTGATTTGAAGTTGTTACACTCTTATTACACACTTATTTTTTACAATAACTTTAATAACTTTAACATTAATTTAATAAAAGTAATTATATGAACAAAACGGCAAAAGTTATGTACTTTAATTGTTTCTAGGAAATTAAAATGTTCGAAGAGATTACAATTTCTACGAAGATAAGCACTGAGGAGTATGGGAGGACACTGCATCAAGTTTGTAGATAGTTATGATATTTTGTAGATACTCGTAATGATCCTTAAAAGTTATTTTTATACACAATGAAAAATTTTCACACACAGTCGTATTTAAAACAACAAAAATAATATTAGTTTTGCTATTTAGAAAGCTAAAAGAAATAAAAGTAAGTAATAAGTAGGTTTTTAGGTTTTTAGGCGAGTTAATTTTTTTTTATCAGATGTTCGTGAGCTTAGATCTGTACAGGCGTCCTATGTTGGCGATAGAGAACGAGGACTTCATTGCAAATGTTAATAGAAAAGTAAGGAATAACATTTTCAATTATTGTGAACAATTTTTATTCATATCACTCTACGCTCTTTCGATTAAGCGTTCTTTTATAGATTAGAAATGATAGAGGAATTTAGGGAGCGAATTAACTTTTACAAGATTTGAAAATGTCTTCATAATTTTATATACAATTAATATAAAGTTATTTGTAATATCTGAAATAATTACCATGTACTCAGTACATATAATTAATTATTAAGGAATATTTATTATTAAGTATTAATCATAACAATATTTACCACAAAATCAAACATGATTTTCGCAGGAAATGCGTCGAATTGAGTTAAATTGGTTATGCACTCGACGTGAAGAATTGCAGAAAGAGAAAAGAGAGCTACATGCACAAATACTTCGCATGAGATATCTGTATGAAATTTTACAACAATTACTTGGTAAAATATTTGTTATTAGTTTTTTAACAATCGCTTTAGGTTAAAACTATTTCGTAGACAGAATACCTCTTTCTTTGATAAAGAGTTAACTGATATTCAGTACTTCAGACATACAAAAATAAATTCATTTAAATTATTTTCGTAAATATTAGTTTCGGGCTAATATTAAAATTATTAAATTTTTTCAACAGTTTAGGTTGTTATAAATTAAATATATCGGCGCAGTTCCCACTAAATCGACGGTCGAGGGCCTCTTTAAATACGGCTGCATTTGAATATTGTAATAAATTAACTTTAAAATAAGTACAGCCGCACTTGAGTATTGAAATAAATTAACTTTAAAATAAATACGGTCGTACTTGAGCATTGTAATAAATTAACTTTAAAAATATGTGTTAAAATGAAACTTGTAAAATACTGAGCAAGTGCACGGCAGACGGCCCCTATAAATACGGCCGCACTTCAGGCACTCAAGACATTATAAGCAAGCAGCTGTACAATCTTGTAAGGCAGGATAGCTCGCGTATCACCGGATTCGCGAGCCAGTTTCGATGAAGCTGTAATAGTCGTTAATAAGACTAACAGCGCAAACTTTTCCGAATCCAGCAGCAGCAGCAGCAGCATCCTGTAAGGCTAAGAGCACAAAACTTTAATCAAAAATAGTCACGGGGGCATTCGTGTTCGAGCCGTCGTACAGTACGAACCTCTGGGAAGTCAGATCACTGCCCGTTGAATACACGAAGTCTGTTAAGAAGTCTGAAGTTTATTTTAGAAAAATCTTTATAATATAGTTGATGATCATAATGTGGGCTATTGTGACGTCAGCAATGCGGACGTCACACTTTTTAAAAATACTGCTGGGGTATTTACTTCATCAAATATGATTATATTATTAGAGTATGTTTTTAAACGTGAATAAAATGTATCAATTTCCTCGGTTGATTTTTGGATTATTAAATGTTACAGATTTATATAAATAAATTAATAAATCCGTTCAAAAATAAATTATTATATTAATGTCATTAAGTTTCAAAATATTTTTTATTGGTTTAACTGAATTTAGAATATATCGGTAAACTTATTTTTAGACAGTATTTGGCCTGATAATTTAAAAGTGGAAACACTGCGGGAAGAATCATTAAAGCGTTCGCGGGCTTTATGCGTCGCGCTTGCATCTGTAGGTGCACGACTTCGCGCTGCTGCTAAGTACGCACACGCTTCCATTAATTCCGTAGACGATGCCTTGCATGCGTGGAAGTTGACTTCTGTTGGAAAGTAAGTAAAATAATTGAGGGAGCTAAGAAGTCTTTATTAGTATTTTATTTTATCATTCAGATTATCTAACAGATATGTTGTAATATTGTTCTGAGTGAAATTCGAAATATATTTGTTTGAGTACTTACTTAATTACTTTTATTCGGGTACAACAATTTAGTTTTTATCAGTTACTACAGCGGTATTTCCGGACTTATACAAATAGGCACTGTCTAGAAAAGAGATTATCCGCTTCCTAAAGTTTGGCAATACAAGTATGATTAACCGAATGTTGGGGCTATCTGCGGGAGGCGGTTAACACTTAAGTAATGCTAACCGCTCGCTCGTTTGCATATATACCTATAAAAAAATATCTGTAAAATAGAGATCTTAATACCAAGAGGCGAGTATTCACTATAAATGCGATGTAAATATATATAGTACGTTAAATATTTAACTTTCTTTAACTATTACTTTGTTGAACCTTTATATGAGTTTATAAAGGAGGTTCTCGGTGTTATCATTGTATTAGTTAGTTTTATACATTACTTTGTTGCAGCAGCGGTTTCGAGCGTACTTTGTCGTGCGCGGACGCTTGCCGCACTCTTGTGCGTGCGCGTTGTCACGAGCGTGCGGCGCGCCGAGTCATGGCAGCGTACGCCGCGCCTCGAGCCTCGCGCTCGTTGAGACTAGCACTCGATTACGCTTTTACAGATGCATTACATGATAAGAAGTAAGTTTTTTTTAAGAACATTGACAGTAGCACTAACATTACTAAAGTCCAATGGGGAATTCGAGCCGAAGGATAAGTTGAAATTCGGTAGCTATACTTCAAACCACAAAGTAGACTTTTAAATTTTATCGCAATGAATTTAATAAGCTAATTTATAGTAGTAACAATGAAACCTTTGTTAAAAAACACATTACTGTCAAACATCGAAACTGTTTTCACAAACGGTACTTAGACAGCATCTTTGATAACGAGAAAAAATTGAGTTAAATTTCATGCAAAATTCCCGGCAGTTTATATTATCCCGTCTGCTGCGCGCGATGCTCTTTTTTATAGAAAATATTTCCAAATGAGATACAGTTATCTCTTCCAAATTCAAGAATTGTGATGACGTTCAGAAACCGTAACGGAATTATTTGGATTCAATGTTCCAGGTACCAAAAGGCGCTTGAAATTTTTGATCAATTCAAGGGAGCTCTTGCACAGTTGATTAGTTCTATTCATCAGGTACATATATATCTTAGTTAATTACTGTTTTCGTAATTACTTTTAATCAATTAAAATGTACAATACTTGAAATTGGCATTTTACTCTGCAATATATGTATGGATAAGATAGCGAAATAAGTTTGAGTAAATTATCCACATTTCATATTTAACTTTTTTCTTTTAGTACTGGCTGAAATAGATACTTTTCATAACAACATTTGAATACGTTAACGTTTGACGTATGATTTATTTGTAAAAACTACTTTCTTTTAATTTTATTGAACATAAATGTAATAACATGTTACGATCTTATAAAAAGTTATTAAGAGGATATCAACTCTTCCAAACAGTCTCGAAAAGAACTGCATCGGAAAATCTAACTATTTTTATCAACGGTAAAAAATGTGAAGTGCCTAAATATTTTACGGTGCTACAAGCGTTGCGACAAGAGGGTGTAACTGTCCCAACGTTTTGTTATCATGACCGCTTATCTATAGCTGGAAATTGTCGAATGTGTCTCGTGGAGATAGAAGGAGGTTTTAAACCGGTTATCGCATGCGCTTCACCTATTTGGAAAGATATAAAGATTCGGACGAATTCTAAGATGGCATTGGTTGCCCAAGAGGGCGTCATAGAATTCATTTTAGCCGATCATCCTCTGGATTGTCCGATTTGTGATCAAGGAGGAGAATGCGATTTACAAGATTTGACGATGAGATTTGGAAGTGATAGAACTAGATTTACAGACATACATTTTGAAGGAAAACGAGCTGTTGAACATAAACACCTCTCATCCCTTATACGCGCTGAAATGACTAGATGTATTCATTGCACCAGATGCATTAGATTTGCATCGCAAATTTGCGGTTTAGATGTCTTAGGAACGACAGGTCGAGGAGGTGAAATGTTAGTTGGCACCTATGTAGACAAAATGTTTTTTTCGGAATTATCTGGCAACGTTGTTGACCTTTGCCCTGTAGGTGCCCTAACGTCTATACCATACATGTTCAAAGCGAGGCCATGGGAGATCAGGAAAACTAATTCGATCGACGTTACAGACGCAACAGGAACTAATATTGTTATCAATCACCGATTTAATAGAGTCATAAGGATGTTGCCCCGTGAGAACGAGGAAGTAAACCAGGAATGGCTATCAGACAAGGGTCGTTGGGCAATAGATTCTCTTGAAATGCAAAGACTAGTTACGCCTATGTGTAAAACAGAAGGTTGTATGAATCCGATAGAATGGGATGTTGCTTTACAAATGGCATCAAAAGTAATATGTTCCACAGCCGCAAATCCACAAAAAATTATGGCAGTCGCCGGCCCACATTCCAACGTCGAAACTTTAGTAACTTGTAAAGATTTCCTTAACATTATAGGTTGTGAAAACACTTACGTAGAACGTTCCCTTTGTTACGTAGGGTCAGATGCTGACCTCAGAATTGGATATTCCCTCAACATAAACATGAAGGACATTGCAAAAGCTGATAAAATAGTGCTTGTTGGGACAAATCCGCGTTTTGAAGCTCCTATCTTAAACGCATGGATACGTCAGGCTTATGTTTATAATGAATGTGATATTTACGCGATTGGGCCAAAGTGTGAGTACAATTATCATGTGGAATACTTAGGTACAGATTCAAGTGCTTTATCAAATGTGGAATGTCACTTAAAATGTGCGAAGGCACCAATCATTTTCGTCGGTGTTACTATATTAGGAACTGATCAAGGTGGAGCTTTGATGAGAAGGCTGATTGAAATATCAAAAAGTTTTAAGAGTCTCGATTGGGGATTGATAAACATTGTCACGTTAGAAGCTAGCTTTGCTGGTGCATTAGAAGTAGGGTGGAAACCTGGAGCCGTCCAAGCACTGACTGAACATAAGCCTTCCTTATTAATATCTTTGGGTGCCGATGATATTTTTTACAATTGGAGTCCACCCAGTGATTGCGTTGTCATCTATGTGGGATTCCAAGGTGACCGCGGTGCAGATAAGTCTTCCCTTATATTGCCGGGATGCGCGTACACTGAATGCGGGGGTACATATTTGAACATGGAGAATCGCGTACAATATGCAATGCCTGCCGTTACTCCGCCGGGCAAAGCTAGGCACGACTGGAAAATATTTAAGGCTTTAGCTGAAACTTGTAGAGTTTGTCTGTGTTACAGCGATTTGGACTCGCTATTCTGTAGGTTGGCACAAATAAGCCCGAATTTTTCTAATTTTGACAAATACCAGCCTAAACTCTTTCAAAACGTTTTATTTGGAATGGTCAATTGCGGTAAAAGCTGTGGTTCACATATTGAGGTTGACATGAAAACGATGAAAGATTACTACTGTTCTGATGTGTTCACTTATAATTCACCTACTATGATTAAAGCACAAAGAGCAGTTACGAATTTCACAAATAAGTCAAAATATGTCGCTATATAGTTGTACGAGATTGGATAAATATTTATATTAATATCATTAAAAATAAATGATTGCAGTGAGTCCCTATTTTTATTTAAAATTAAAATAAATGAGTAAAAAAAGAAGAGGACATCAGTCGAGTGCTTAAGGCGTTCTTTTTTATATCAAGTATAATATTTGTATTAAGTTTCGTAATTAATATTTAAATGTTGCGTTCCCTTCAGGTTCTATTAAACACCATGGATAACTTAGCAGTAGCCGAGAGTGAAGTGAAGGGCTTCCGACAGGAACTACGAACGGCAAGGGTAAATGATATGGTAAAGAGAGGTTTAGCCGATTTAACTTACGATTCCGACTTATTACGCAATTTGAATCTGCTGAAAACCTAATATTTGGAAGATTATTGTTTCAAGTTATAATACATAGTACTATTAATATTGAAGTTATATATAAGTCAACTTACCGTGTCATACTTCGATATTTTTAATGATTTGCAGATCCTAAAAAAGGTTTCTATAACATTTGCCTAATAAAGGTGTTCAGATTTATTTAAACTTCCGACTTTATATTGCTAATCGGCTATGGATGGGTTGGTCGATGTCGTATGCTCTCGAAAACGCGACATTTTCCTACACCGGGAGTTCAAGCCCAGTAGGCGTTGAGTATACGCATCTTCATGTCATAGCGCACGCAACGAGTATTTCACAATTTTGCATTATTAAATAAAAAAAAATAAAGTATAAAACACAATCAAATTTTATTAAATATCAAATATTGTATTGTCTAACACGATTCCTTAGCTATCATGTTGCACATCAACATTATTATGGTAATGAGATATTATGGATACAAATACACATTAAGTACGAAAGATACAGTTCAAGTTTAAAACGACATAAGCCGAAGAAAATATATAGCTAAGTATTATCTCAATGAAACTATTAGACGAAAATATAGCATTGAAAGTAGATAGTAATCAAATATATTGTCACGAAGGAACAAGATGTGAATAATATTCATAAGCAATATGAAATGTAATCACTTATGACGAACAACAACATAAGGTATAAAAATACTTTTTTGTACGATGCGAAGAGTATTAGGACTACGTACGTGAGAATGAAGTAAGAAAGGATTGGCAAAGACTTGTGAGTAATAGAGACGAAGTACACTCGTAATTAGATATGTTTTTCACAATACATAGCCTAAATGCAAAGTCTACAATAGTGTCTACACGATTACAATCTCAAAACTGTACGTTTGGTTAATATTAGAGCTTATATCTAACACGTTAAAATACATTTTTGTGCGCCAAAGCTCTTCACGAGTCTTTGATAATTCAAGCATTGCAAATGCAATGTTTTTTTTTTATATAAAAAGCTTATATCCTGCGGTCAGATGTAACAAAAATACAGACGAATTTGTCAGGTGACCATAATATCACTAGTGAATAGGTGTGCGAGGAAATATATGAAGCATATACCTAGGTCGTTAAAGCCATTCGATGTGCAAAAATAAAACATTACGAAAAAAAAAGGTTTCATGTATTACAATAGGTATTAGTTATTGCCTCGTCTGTATTTTGGTTAAAGTTTATTTAAAAGATTGTGAAGATTCATATTAAAAACTGATATGTGCCTATGATGTGTTACGTCATATTGTCGCTAGCGAGTCTCGTTTACATCACTAACCGGGCAGCTAAATTTTGCAGAAACGACTATTGCTACAGAAGATTCATTACTTTAAATATCAAACAGGAATTATGTGGAAAAATAGTTGTTATAGCAAATTACTTAATATTATCACGCTCTGCTAATATGTATAAAAATGAAGATTGTTATTTGTGTTATTATAGAAATTATAGTTTTTTTTTGGATTTAGAGTGTTTCAATTCAACTAAATAGTTTTATGTGCTTATGAGATTGTTCAATATTTTCCAGTAATTTTTCACATATATGAAAAATTTAATTAAGACGTGTATTAACAGTTAGTATACCCTATGGTATGTGCATTTCATTGTCTTTGAAAATGGGAGAAAAGTTCATCGTGTGACAAAATTCCTGCTTTTTTTTCACTAACACGCCATATTAAAACTACGTCTTACATTTCTCCTTACAAATGATTACTAGGTCTGTTCAGCTTTCTTAATCCATCCAAACATTTAAGGTATCCATTGCCTAAACTTTATTTACTTCACTCGAACACCTAATAACCTAGTATTGAAATACTTTTCATCCAAAAAGCGCCACCAAAAACCGTTAGCGCACTATATACGTAATAAAAACATGGAAGCACTCCTGCGGACAGACCGTTTGCTGGTTATAATTTGGTATTATACGTAAATATTCTTTTGAACTTCACCCAACTCTATCGAGACAAACACATTCTTATCTATCATATATAGTTTTAATATGACATTGTATTTTTATATGATGTGATAATTACTAAAAGACTAGTAAACATTAAAATTGCCAGTAATAACAACTATTAAATGTGCTGATAATAAAACATTTAATATTATTTTTTACATCGGCTAGTCGACTAGTCTGTACGTTCGTAATATCTTTGCCCAATACGGATGTTAAGATTCGGAAGCGTGAAGGTTTTTTAAACTAGTACACACAAATCAATAATGCTTACATATTTCTATCCTAGGTGGGTACATTCCCTTTTATACGAATATCATTACAGACTTAGCGTTTGATGAGACGTTTATTTCATTTACAAATAAATCATAAAAATAACAATATATTCTCGTTCAGTTGATGTTGGACATCAGTTTGTCTTTGGTATATAGTATCATTAAATTAACAAATTAACAGCCAGGTTGAAATACCTTCAATGAATAACAAATAAGTAAACTGGTTAAACAGTGACAATTAATTATATTTCGCTATAATACTTTTGACATTTCAACTTGTTACCTTAAAAAAAGTTGTTTTACGTGAATGAAAAGTTCATTGGCTACCTTTCGGCTATTTGACAAATCAAGCAAAGAATAATAAAAATACTTGATATCAATCTATTCGCCATATAAATGAACGGAGGTATATTAAAGAGTTCATTTAAATATTTTCTTTTTATATGTTTTGAATAATTTGAACGAAAAAAAATTAATTAATAATTTGCCTAAAGCAACAAACCTGGCTGACGAAACGATCAACAAAAACATTATAAATAGTTAATAAAATAACAAATAACATATAGTGTTTATCTTAGTAACATAAAATATGGGTCATTTGTATGGAGTTCGAAGCTTTGTAACGAGCGATGGCGCGCAAACAAACGTGAAGCCCACCACTCCTTACACTTTTGTAATGGTCTTCAGTTTCCTGCTCCTCAGGCATCTGTTTTAGCGGGGAAAGATAACAATTAATGACTCGACTATTCTCCAATTGATTAATTATATTTAATTTATTAAATTAAAATACATTAGAAGAAACAGAACATAATAGGATAGATAATTTAAAATGAAATAACATTGATAACATTTTAGGACAATTTAATGGAGATGGAAAATGTTAATCGATGTAATATTTATATTTAAAATAGTCATTATTTGTTTTTGTAAATAATAATTTCATTGTTTTTTGATAATCTGCATTTGAAATTGATAGATTGTAAGTACTTACGAAAGTAACTTTTTTTTCAAAATTTTCATCTTCAACTACGTCAAATATCACTCTTTCCCGTACATGTAATGTGTTTGCAAAAAGAGGTACAAGGTTTTCGCCCTTCAATTAACGTTTATTACACACCTGATAAGTCCACGATAGATCATGAAACCTCCGTACACGCTCAACACTATTGTCGCGGTCCACACGATAGCCAATACAGAACTGCTTCCCTCTGGAATAAAGAAATAGATTTTATTTCGAAACCATTCAATATAAATACTAGTTTGTCCGAAACATAAGATATGAAAATATCGCAATAGTATATCGTTTGCCGTTTTATGTCCGTGTTGAGATCAATTAATGTCACACACCCCGAGTTATTCTCACTTTTTTTTTTCAGAGAGATATTTGTACCTGTTCAGCTCGTGATAAATAAAAATTAAATACTACTAAGGGGACCAAAATCAGAGTTAACGTCTGCAATAATTGCGTAATATAGTTACGCTAAACGTTTTAAAACTTTACTTCTTTTACTTTTAATTATATATGCGTAGTGTAAAGAAATTAAGTACAGAATAAGAGTTTCTTTTCTTTAGTGTTTTTTTTGGGCTTAACCACAATCTTATTTTGTGCTGAGAGATGACATCATTTTAAGTGGTAGAGCGTATAAAACAAAAATGACCCCGCCCGTCTACTCAAGTTGAATTCATCTTTGTAATAGGATAGGAGTACGCTGACATATTTTCCATTCCTTTGCTGTACGTACTGTAAATGACGCTGCGAAACGTCTGATCAGAATGCGGAGAGAATCAACAGGAAATGAATGGTAGCCCTTCGTGCATTTAGACTTCCATAGGCGGAAAGGGGTAGTGATTGTTGTATATACCGATATATCCGTCGTGGTAATTGTCGCGCTCGAGCCACGCGCGGCGCGGCTTCTCGTCCCGTTCCCCCGCCAGCAGTTCAAGGACCTCATCGGGCGATCCGGTACAGTTCGCCCATTCGATCGTGACGTATCTGTTAAATTAATAAATTATCTTTTAATCAATCCGATTATCTCAAGAATGGTAAATGAGGCAGTTGGATGCAGGCAGCGCAAAAGACTTTTGTGATGATTATTGAGGCCGACGTAAGTTCAGCGGTAAGGCGCATTCTTATAATGATAATGAAGTCTTTATTCGTTTATTTATGACAATTGCTAGTCGTTATTTTGTTCAGGTGAAATACGTATTTACGCAACTATATGATTTTAGATGGCTAAATTTGTACACCAAAGCCGAATCTAATCAAACATTGCGCCTTTGTAAGTAAGAACTATCCCCACTACGCCGGGCTCATATAGTCGAATGATGACGTCAATCTATACTTGCGCGCGATTGCAAAGTTATGCCACCGCCTTCACTTGTGGATGAGATATAAGTTACCTAGATGAGGTTCTGCAGGGCTTGGAAGGCGGCACGAGCAGCTGGCGAGTGCGAGATCGCGCGCCGCCACGGCACGGCCCCCATGCGCCCCATGGCCCCGGCTGTCCCAGTTCGGACTCATTGCAACCACATTCCACTTCGCATATTTCGTCCTCCTTATAACAAAAATAGAAAAAGGTCCAAATAAGACTTTGTAGATAGCCTGCGAAGAATATTAAATAAAACTTCTTTTTAATGTTAGTAATTCTTAATGTTTCGCGATATCGAGGAAATGTAATGTCTATAAAATGGAATGTCGTGAGTAATATCTTACATTATCTTTTAGGATTTTCTACTTCATCTCTAGATACTAAAATATTGTTGAACGAGTATTGATCGGACGGAATTTAATTTTATGCTGCATATATATATTTTTTAATATGCAGATATTTTTACTTTATAATGCAATTACGCGGTGTAGTTTTTCGTTTCCCAGGGGACATGCACTGCTAAAGTACTACTACACTAAGGAGCGTTTATGTTACTTGATAATGCAACGGTGGGGCGGCAATCCGGCCGGGAAGTGCGGCCGCACACCGCCAGGGCTCCAAGAACGCGTCGGCGGCGTCCCCGCTGCCGCTCAGCTCACAGCGTGCGTGCGACACCTTCACGCCCCAACCGCAGGCGTTGTACGCCTCCTCACCCGTGGAAGTCTGCGTGGTGTGTTACGAACTTATTAAATAAACAAACAGTAGTTCTGCCTCTTATAAACTTTTATGATTTTTAAATTAAATTATATGATGGAGAAAACTGAGTTATTTAAGCAATAATGTAGATTCAAATTAATAACTCACAATTAGTATAAAGTTTTGCCAGTACTTTGGTGGTGGTGGATAAAGAGGGGAAAATATTACAATTGTGACATTTTATTTTTCATGATGCAGATGTTTAAGTATTTAGGTTTGCTCTATACGCTAGCTACAAGCTGATATGCACTTGCTTCGCAACACATTGAATTAACTTAAATTTACTAAAAACTAGAATATAATGAATATGTGCCAGCACCATCCAGGAATTAGCTAATAAATTTTAACAAGACATACCTGTACATGACACCCGAGAGAAGGGCGGGCTACTAGACGTAGGCAAGGTTCTCGCGGACACGGCGCCCGCTGCTCGGTCGGCGGGCAGGCGCGCCCGGGCCACACGGCCGCCGTGAGACGTTGCCTGCGAACGGTAGTGTTTTATAATATATACTAACTGTCACCCCCTCACTTCTCTGGGAGTCGTAATTGTTTTATTAAATAATAAGGTTATTCCTCCTTCAGTACGTTTATCGCACCAATTGTAATTTGTGACAATGGACCCGAACTATCGATTTAGGAAATAAAAAGTTAAATTTTAAAACAAATTACATGTTTCAAGGACCACTAAGGCTGTGCGTTTATGTAAGGTCAATCACTCAGTCAATCAGCGATTCAGTCAGCCATTTATTGCAAAAGAAATATTGATATAGGGTCGAAGATATAAACATGACGGTGATGATGATAATGACGATTACGGTTGTCGAATACCTTGTGCGGCGCATGTGTCGCGCCAGTGTAGCGCCGCCGCAAGCGCACGCCGACGTGTCCCAGGCGCCCCACTCGCTCAGCTCGCAGTCGACGCCGCACGGTACGTAGCACCACGACTCGCGCGCCTCCGTCACGGTCACGTTCTGTACGTTAGATTGTAATGCGTTAACTTGTAAGTGGTAAGGATGGTGAGAATGTGGGAGAACCTAAGAGAGTGCGTTATATATTTTTCCGAAGGGTTGATGGAGTACAGGGCTATAAGAGTCTACGTTCTGTTTTGGGAGGTCAAACCGGGATGGTATCTAATGCTGAGGATGTATGATATGATATGATTCCCTCTATGAAAAACTGGGTAGTGGCTACTATATACGAGTTAAACTGATAGCGACCTACTTTTTCTGTTAGCCAAAATTTACCAAAAATGTGATATGAAAGAAACAAGATTTTTTTAATAAGCTATAAAGAAATATGACAGATATGTATGTTATAATCATAACTAGTTTTCGTCGAGTGCTTTAATAATATATAACTTATGATTATTTTCTCAATAGCTAGTAGTGAAATAACTTACAGGACAGAATGTCTCATTGACAAACACCCCGTCACTGCGTAAGCATCTTACTGCCCTCTTCTTGGTACCTTCGCCGCACGGAGATCCACCTAACGTATTAAGTAATAAATAAAAGTAATTATAATTATACAGGTGTAACTTTAAAATATACCTTGTGACATACTAAAAAAAAAAATTATACGTATTGAAGACATGACACTTTTCAAACGGCCGAAATGGTTTGCATGAATTATTGTTAAAATTATTTTACACAGCAAAATTCATCAACAAAGGAGGGTATATAACCGGTTCAGTTGATTACTAGCAAAAATGCCGCAGATAGATACATATGATAATTCTAAAACCCCTTCTTTTACTTGGAAGTAAAAGTTACTAAAACACATTCCGATATACATCATGATATTTCTATGCTGTTCAAAAACAGAGCATTATCAAACATCACAAAGGTATTTTTAAATAATTTTTCTATTACCATAAACATTTGAATTTTTAAATTAAAAGTGGCTTATGTTTTTATGTTGATGATATAATTAGGTTTGTGAAATACCTAGAGGTTGGCAGTCGTCCCAAGGTGCAACGTGCCAGGAGTACGTGTGCGGTGCGCAGGGCTCCGCCCCCACTAGGTGGGGGCAGGGCGCGCCGTCGTCGTCCGCAGGTCGAAGCACCACGCGTGTACGGTCGCGACGCCCTCCCCACTTCGTCTGGATGAAAAGTTATCCAGCACATAAAAATAATGAAATCAAAAATAAAAATGTTTATTTAATAAACTTACGATAACTTGTACCGAAATTTCGCTGTAGGCAAGTTATTGCTTGTGTTAGGAATAATTGCCTCTTCCAAATACTTTAATAGCTATAACCAATATCATATCAATACATTATATAAAGCAGTCGAAGTAAAAAAATTGTTCTAGAATTTTTTACTT
>DWQX01002562.1:0-21228 GCA_018245475.1 Pharmacophagus antenor | reverse complement strand
TATATATATATAATTTAATAAACAGTGTTTTTTAATCGTGAAGGTGCTGAAACTCATCACTATTTTCATGATCTTCAGTAGATCATATGCATGCTCGTCCAAAATACTGTCAATCTCAATTAATGACTGTTGGAACAAAGCAATGCTGTAATGTAATAATAGTAGACTAACAAATGAAGATCGTAGTTAGCCACGTTAGCGGCGGTTAATAACATTAATTATTGGGGTTCTTCAGAGAACTTTTCCACTTTATGGTGACCCTGGAATAGAATCAGAGACGGGTAATTAACACTCAAACGCTGTACCATTGAGGTAGTTAAGGTTGTTTAATTCTCCTCACAAATAGTTTGTCGTTTATTAATTAAATGTATACTAACCTGTATTTATCCAAAATATTTAGCACTTCATCGTTGCGTTTTCGTTCCACGAATCATACATTACAATTTTTGATCAAAACATATATGTAAGGTTTTTTAATGTGTTTGTTAAAATAACATTATTCTAATTTTATCATTATTTATTTATTTAACTTTCCTTTGCATATTTTGTGCAGAGAATATACATTGAAGTTTCATTTAAAATCATTTCACGGACGTTGTAGTAATGACTATATACGTATGTTTTTACTATTTATCGAGTCTGATAGTAACTAATGGGTAAAGTAACAATAAACGGTAAAAGTAAACGTGAGCAGCCGAAGGCCTAATTGATCAATTTGCTTCGAACTCAGCGCAGTTGTTTCTAACGATCTCCATCAAACCTTAAATGAATATCGATTTAAATAATATACCTTTCCTTTTTTTCTGACAATTAATCAAAAGCATATTTATTTTTATTTATAAAAACGCGGCGCTATATTCATGCAAAACTTATATGACTTTAGATTATCGGTAAGTCATTGCGCAGTTGAGATGTCGAAGTGTGGTGATTTAATTCTAACACAAGTTTTACCGACAAATTTTTATGGTTTTCTTTTCGTATCTGTATTTCTTTTATGCATTATTGCATTCATATTTTTCCTGTTTCGCAATAAAATATACAGAAAATTATTGCCAGAGGCGGTATAAAAAAAATTAAAATTTCAAATGCATATCGGTATACGTGACTTCTTATATAGGGTCGTCCAGTCAAAATGAGTGGTCCCGTAAATCAAAAGTTAAATATATGCTCAGTTAAAAATTACACGTATAGTAATTTCAAACTTTGTCCTATTATATAACTTTTCTGCTTTAAGAAACTTAAAATATTTTATGAAAACCTCAATCACTTTTCCCAATGGAATGTGGATAGATGATTTTAGGGACCTGCCCGCATGCAACATTTTAATTTTATCGTACAAGCTTCCAGTGGACTGCCATTGTTACTGGAATTCATTAAAATACACAATACCTTTTATATCGCATGCTCTGTAGAAAACAATGAATATGCGTATAAACGAATAGAAATGATATCGAAATGTACTTTTTTTATATATATTGTACATAGTGATATTTAGCAATTATTTTTTTACATGTATTGTATATAGTGAAAATTATTAGGAATTGAAAAAAAACTATTGATTTAATTTATTTAAATTAAATCAATTTTACTTTTATGTAAATTCTATTACCCCATGTTTAATGCTATTGAATTACATTTAAAAAGATATTGTGATATTACAATAGTGTAATTACTCGTCGAATTCATGTTTTATCTGAATATGTGTAAAAGTATTGATTTAATAAAAGTTGATATTTACTTACATCATCTTCAGGTTTAAGTTATATGATACGTATTGAGTTTTAATTACACAAAATCATGTCTAGCGAAACTGTAAACTTTATAGTGTTAGACAGTGCTGTAAATATTGTTATAATATTTTTCAACCTTAATATTAGGGGTAAAAAGTATAAATTGTATGTGGAAGCAACCAAAAGTATGAAATATATTGTTTTGATTACGTTTATTCGGGTAGATCGGGGTCCGCGCACCTACCAAGAGGTTTATTATCGATCCTGGGGGAACCCCTGGTGTGGGGGAAACCTAACAATGCGGGTATGTTGTAAACGACGATTAGCATGCGATTAAATACCTATTAGAAGTCATATGCAACGATTTTGTTAGAAGTATAATTATTTTTTGTTGCAGAATATTAATAACTTTGATATCTCAGCTACTTATTTTAAACACATTTCAACTTAGTAATTTGATATATAATTTAATCATAGTACTTAAAAAAAAAAACAAATCAAAGTTGCTATGAAGGATGAAAAAAAAACTGAAAATTCATATGCATGTAAGCATAGTGATTCATAAATTTTGTGTCAAGATGACGCGTCCCCTAAATCTGATATTGAATATTTATTGTTGATGTCATGTCATGGAGGTGATATGTGCTGTTAAAAATGTATTCCTATAAATATATATACTAATACAAGAACGGAAAAATATACCCTATTTTTATAGAACATTATTGGCAATAAAGTTAATAATGTTAAATAATAAAAATTACTGCAGAATAAATTTAATATGCGCAAACAAAATAAATTACTAGAAATAAAACATGTGTTGTTCACGTACGATGTGTCAATGTCAAACACAGACTGTCAATGAGGTTATATTCAGAAGGAGTTTATCTATAAAAAATAATAGAAGTAACATTCGAATACAATAACATAATAAATCACAGATTGATTTTGATCAATGATTGAAGAGTATTTATGAATAACATTTTTTTTGTGGTGGTCGATATAGATAATACATGAACATTATTTCAAAAATATTTCTTTTTTTCCCCGACGCTGATATGTAAACATACTTGTAGTTAGCTAGTGAGTGCGTAAATTAAAAATGTTTAAGTACTTGATTTTAAACTAGAAAATGTGTTACATATTTCACCCAATTACAAAGTGAAAAAGAAGCTGTTAAGGAATTGTCCTTATATTGTATTTAAAAGAAATTTCATTGATTTTAAAGGACTAGGTTATGGTTGGTTATTTAAGCAATAAAAAAACTATATAGAAACTATAAGTGTATTGTAAGAAAATATAATTTCATAAATGTCATTTTTATTTGTAGTTAATAGTGCTGTCTGACGCATCTGTCTATGACCGAATAAATATTGATTCCGAGGAGACCAAGAAGCGAGAGAAAGCTTTTAAAGCGTCACGAATAACTTTGTGCAATTTGATATTTCATACCTTAGCTGGTTTTTCTTAAAGTTATTTTTAGATTTCTGTAATATAACATTGCGTTAACTATTAAATGTTTTTATATGTATTGATGTTATTGTAGTGCATTTGAAAAAAAAAATATTGGCAGATTTCTTTAAATTAATTTGTTGGCGAGACATCATGTCCTCGTTGTATTTACTTTTAAAAAATCTATTATAGATCTGAGTTATATAGTAGATTATTTTTTATAGTTATGTTTTAAATAGATTATACTGCACAACATTAATCATTATTATTAATTAATTAATACTCGTATGTATTATTACGTTTTATCTCAATTATTTAACAGTTTGTAGTTATGTAATTGATAGTTGCGTGTAAACGTTTGGTTATAGAAAATATTTTCTATTTTTATAAATCCAAGTTAGTGTGATTGATATAATTTATTTTATTATATTTACATATTGCATAACGTATAAATTGTATAACGTATAAATTGTATTACGTGAGAAGAGGAAATTACGTTTGGATAGACCTGCGATATATTTGCGTCACTCGTAATGTTCTCTCTTTTTCATAGCAATATATCACTACAAAAAATCAAGCAAGAATGTACAGACGATAAGGATTTCCTCGTCATTATTATTTATTACTTTTAATATAACCTGAATATGGTGTGTTATTAATAATATTAATCATTATTATTATATTTTAAAGGACAAGTCATGCAAGTTGTAATGAGCTATTGTACTACAAAAATAATAGAAATGTTATTTTAACACCTATTAACTACATATGTACTTCTTTTTTGCAATAATAATGCTTGTCACAAAATATCACCAATTAAATGAGCAAAACCAATATATCCGAAAATCTCTAAACCGTTTCTCATACATATGCTATACTTTCATATAATTTTTGTACTCACATAATATAATCAGTAATTCTCGTGTAATTTTACGAATTTGTTACGAACTTCACCTAACGATTCTCTAAAGAAATTATCACATTAAAAAGTTATATGGTAAGAACTATAGAAGATCATTACATCTGCACGAAATAAACTAGTCCATTGAAATATTTATTCTACGAATTATTGGAATATATCATTAACTATTAAAATCTTAATAACGTTCTGTAGCCTCCTATAGAAGTTCATATAAATCAATTTCAGATAACGAGCCAAGATCCGCTTAAACAGCGTTTCATTGTGATTAAACATTTCATTATCACAGCATTTCGTTACGGCAGCCTATTTAGTTCTGAATATTTGAAATTCTGTGATTTTGATTGTTTCCATTTGGATCCATAGCTATATGACTGACCTGGAAAAATATTGTTGGTGGTAGGTTTCTCTTGTTTTTTACTGTTTGTTTTATTTCCCAGAATACTTTTGACTCTCTCCTGTATGACTGCCGGAACACAGCAATGCTGTTGTGACAGCAAATTGATATTTGTAATTGGTAGTTAGATAGCCAAGTTGGAAAACACCGTACCAATCCTTACTCCAATATTAATGTGGCCCAGAAGTTGAACCCGGGTCACTCGTTTTACAGGGAATGCTACGAAGGCAGTTAATAGTCTTGTGTGAGTAGAATCACCGCTGAACCTTTTTCAAATGGCAATCAATGCAAACATTTCTGTCTGAAAGTGAACAAATTGTTATGGTAACGATACGCAACATCCCACATCTCATCTTCACACTACAAACATAAATGCACATATATGTATTCATTATTGTTCCCACGTACACGTGTTACATTTGAAAAGGCATCATTATAGAAATAGGTCAGCCATGCTTTAGCGGATTACTAGCTTCATAGAAATATTTTGCGCGAATTGTATCGAATTACAGTTATATTAACAATTTTCGTGCTACAACGTGTGTTGTGGAATAAAATGGATAAATCTTGCGTCTAGTTTTGTGTTAAGACGTAAATAAATTTTTTCCGATGTCAATTGATTAGAGTACGGCAAATACTACTACTATTTAAAAATTGATGGAGGATATAAAAGAGCACCTGTACAAATTATAGGACTATCCATACCTGATATCGAAATTGTATAGAATAGTAAGTATTTGAACTTTAGCTTAGCAGATGGCACTTAAGTTCTGAAATAAATTTATTACAGCATCGAAGACTTTTTTTGGGTAATTTTCTTAAAACTGAAAATATTCGTTTTGAATTAGCGCCGCAATTATTTAAGCTTATTATTAATCACTTAGTACAATATCTTTATTATCCATATGATGTTAATATACTTTGATATACTTAAAACAATATCGCATGAAACTATTGTTAAGTCAATATGAATTTTTAACTACTTTGAACTCATACATTAATAACGTTATTACCAAACGCTTCAATTGTTATATTATAAAGTACCTCTTTATAAAATTTGAGCCATATGAAATATATTATGCTAATAAGATTGATTTTATTAACTCTACGTAATTAGTGATAAAGCTCAGGTATTAAATTTTTAATTTATCACACTTGCGATGGCTAAACATTAGTATATTTTTAAGATATATAAATTTAAAGAAAAATAAATCTTACTCGGGATAAACGGTATATTACTTTCTGTTTCACAAAACAAAGAAAATAATTAATAAAGCAGTATTAGATGAAATAAAGGAATGACAAGATTGTAAGTAATATAATTTTATTAATATTTCATTAAAATAACACAACTGCCTTCTTCAGAATATTCACCGGGGAACGAAAATTACGTACATTCAGCGAGGGAATTAAATTTTAGTATCGTATAATTCGTCAACGTCGCTTATAAAATTGTATTCTTTTTAGTTTCCATTTTCTGTTTAACTTCGTAATACCGACAATATAAGTTCTCTGTTGATTTTTTTATTGATGAATATTTATTTATCATCCAGGGATCATATTGAACTGGTAGGTTGCGGTAGCGTCTTGTTAAGGGTTGCCTTCCCTCATAAATTGTTGAGACAGGCGATAGCTGGTCCTTGTAGTTTACTCGGAAATGGATGCTGCTTGTGGTGACTGATCGTTCTGCTGATTATGTCATTGTTGTTTATATAGTAAATGTTTTTCTTTTTACTTTCCCGAATATTGGTTTTTTTACTAAATTCTAAGAAACTGCGTGCTACTGGGCAGATTATTGCTCTGGTTCTATTCCCCGGTTAAAGCACATAGAAATTGGTAAAGGGTGGGTGAATCGATGTACTGTCTATGAATTATTTGACGTGAAAATCTACTACTTGGTAGTGTATTTTCAATAAATGACTTGGACTTCAACTTTAAAGTAATAAAGTCGGATTTTAGTAATCACTTAATCTTTAATAATTTATCATTCTTGCTAAATATCAGTACGCAACGCGCTCTCCGCCGAGAAGAGTCATCAATATTGATCTGAATACAGTATCACATCACTTATCATAATAAAATAAATTAGCTAAGAATTTTTTTATACAGCTAGACATCTTTCGTTTTCATTTTTAGTCAACGAGACAATGACAAATATTTAAAATATAATTATGATTTTAATCGATGTATTTTTAATAAAACAAGATACTAAATAATATAAATGAAATAAGATTATAGGGTATCGTCCAGAGTCTGAGAGCGGCATTAACTATCTCGGGTCATAGACTAGGGATCGATACGTATTAACGTTTAACTAAATTCACATACATTAGGCATCGGAAGCTTTAAACTTGTGCATCCCGCTAATTAGTTCTAATATACAAACGCCTATGGGCAGTCATCTGTTAATCGTTCACTGCATCAGTAACTTGAATTATGATCAAATTATTGATTGGACTCGCAATTCAGAGATAAGCATATATACAATATACAGACGACAAGATACGAAATACTTCGTAACGTGGAAGACGTCGATTAAACTTACATCTTTGTTAAAGACACGAAATACTGTTAAAATATAATATAGTTATATTATTATTTCTTGAAGAAAACATCTCAAAACTGTTATAAAAGAATCAAAATTAAAATTTGCGCTACTATTATTAATATTAGGTAACTATAAAACTAAAAATTTAAAGAAATATTTTAAATATTGATAATTTCAACAGATGGCTATCCAAAAATTACAACATCCATTATGTTTAAATGTTCGATGGTTAAATAAAAATCATACTAAGATATGGTTGAATTCGCAAGCTCATTTACAAATGGAATCGGGATATAGCTTTCGTAAATACTCCAGATATTTGTACAGATCTGGAGTGCCATCGGGGAACGAATTTACTTACTGCTTTTTAATTAATTGAAAACACGACCTTTTCAATACTATTATTCTATATTGAACTATTATGTTGGTAAATAATTCATCTGCCCAGAAAAAGGGGCCTCAGAATATTTTAACAATACCATCATCACCACCAATAGTGATAGCAATTACTATTCATTGCTTGACAGTAGAAATAGATTAGACAATGTCTGACAAAAAAGATCTCCAAATAATGATGAGCTATGCGAATTTAAAGTATCCTGTTGTTTTCAGAAGACAATCATTGCTGTTATTTTTAAGTATTGTTTCAAGAACTCATTAACTAGTTGCTTTTGAAAATTATGACACTTTCTTCACAAGATATTAGTAGTATTTTTTAATTATACTTTCAATCAGTCCAATTCCCAACCCATTGTAGACTAATAAAAATATTTTTAAATCAGTTTTTTTAAAAATTCTCTATAATCATAGATAAAAAAAATACGCTGTGTCTTCATTGTGTAATTTTATAATCATGAAACACGTTCAATAAATAATACCACAGAAATTCTCTTCTGAACTTCGTTATCCATTCTTTAAATTAGTAATGCAATCCTCGCTTCGAGCCCCCGGAATTTAATTACTAACAAGGTCCATTGTAAAGCTCTGAGTGGGTCCATCGTTTGAAACCAAGTTCCGGTATATAACGAGCAAACGTAAAGTAATATACTGTTTCATATGGTTTTCTCCTAAAGGGAGAGTTTTACTTGAACATAAGGATTTACAACAGACATTTCATAATACTTTCCATTCGGATATTCTTTCTTTATGAAAAATCAGGATTTGTTTCAAGAAAGTATAATTTCTGACGTATTATTTTCGTATTCTTACAGTTTTTACAGTTTTCACAATTTTGTTTTATTCAATGCAAGATCCTTTGCGAAAAGGTAGTAAAATTCATAAATTTGTAACCGCATTTTTTTCAGTTTTTCCATTACCATTTATAAATGAAAAGTTATATATCATTCACATTATTTAATATCTTTATGAAATTTAATCTTTTGTTTAAAAGTTCTGTATTATTTTTTATATAACAACTGGCTACATATTCCCTTATAATTAAGTATAATCGAAACGCAATCACTTGTAAATGAAATTCAGTAAATTAGATATGAAATAGTGCTTTATTATAAATTATGTTCACAATTCATATATCAGGTATCATCTAGTATTAAATATTATGGTTATGGTAAAATATAGAAGTATATAGTATAACGCTCTAATTTATGCAAGCCTTCTTTAGGAGACAACATTGTTTCTGAGTGTTAATTAAATATAACCTTTATTGATTTAATGTACTATGCTGCTATTGTTTATGTAACAGCAACAATGACGGCACGTAGTACCACGAAATTGAACGAAGGTTTCGAACGCATTTATATGTAAATTTCCTCCTGAAAGGATCTTTGACCTCGCTCACATTATCCCGTTTTTTGTATTGTCTTATATCTATTTAGTGTAATCACATATTTTATCTTAATCATGAGCCTACATCGATCCACAGGGCCACTTTCTTAGACACAGATTATGTCAAATGCATTGCTTAGATCTTCACTGACCCTAATTTGACTGGCATATTGTAATGTGTCCATAATTTACTTATTTATTAATTACAAATTAGTGTAATGTTATTTTTTCAATAAAGTAAATTTAAATTATACATTTTATTAAATTTGCAAGATAATACCTTGCACTTGACAATATTTGTCTAATATACATAATGTCGCCATCTCTGTACATTGATTGTACCATGCATATTATATATTATTATACAGTACATAACCAATATCAAACGTTACGTGGAAGTAGTAGCGGAACAATACTCGGGAAAAGTAATTTTTACCACCGATATTCGCAAGTTCATTGCGTATAATGTACCTCAGTGGCTCCTTGCGTACGTATGAATTTTAGATAAGCAATCCACTCTAGACGCTGATGTTTTACGACGCCAGTCGTTATTACAGTTCTGCGACGTAGCACCACCTGAAAAGTGAACAACATTTATAGAATCATTTCAATCTATTGTTACTGTTAATCAATCATATGATACCGCAGGATAATGACGTATTCAATGTAAAAGATCAATAGTAACAGTAACGTTTTTTAAGGTAAAGGCAAAAAATGTTATAATAAATTGAAATATAAATATAATATCCTTATAGTCTGCTATCGGTTATAAAAATAAACGATGCCATTTAATTGAACAGTAATAAAAGAGAAATTAAGCGATTTTTATTATATGTTTTTTAAAAATAAAAAAGAGGAAAGAAAAAGGTGAATTACGCTGTTATCCAATGCTAATAAAACTCGAGCTAAATATTTTCGTTAACAAAGACGTCGCTCTCAATTAGAGGCGGATGGGCGCGGATAATTATCGTCACATGGGGCCGAAGCTATTCTCCAATTTGTCGTGTCAAGTGGCGGCGGATAATGATGTAATCTAATTCATTTACTGAGAAAACCTTACACGGGAAATCTGTGATCGACATTATCAAGTTCATTGTGCTTTTAAACGTTTGTTTATTGTGCTAATATGGACACAAATTTTCCCGTGTTACATAAGTTCATTAGTATTTCCATTTTAATTCATTTACGTTTGTTTTTATTCATAAGATATTCATCCGAAATGCAACATAGTAATATTAATCAAATTTTACTTTTATTAAACATTCAATTAATACTAATTACGACAGGAAACTCATAAAATGCAATTAGACTGGGAATACTTATATATGATAAATATGGCAAACGTGGTTATTTAGTTAAGACTGAAGCTCAGAATAATACGTAATCAACAGTAACAGGACAGAAACATGTGGGAAACAAACACGTGAAACATACTTTGTGCGAGTTCAGAGGAGATTAACAAATTAAAGTTATGCAAATAATGGACACATGCGTCTGTCATTTATTAATTTAGCTTCGTTTATTTAATTTAGGTTAATATTTTTATTTACTCTATGCATGTACTTTTATAATGTACTACTTCATCTAACCCATACCGGGCTATCTAATATTACGAATAAATTCATCAGAGACTTGATGACTCTCACAGTATAGCATTAATCTTTAATTTTCATGTTGTTAACATATATTTAAATTATTACATTAATAATAAGTAAGCATAGTTATCGAGATTAAAGAGGGAAAATATTTACTACGATTTTTATTTATTGAAACAAGCAGTTGTTATGTTGTATAATACAATCGAATAACTTTTATTTGTTTCAGTTTAAAAAATGCAGTAGCTAGAGATTTTATTGGGGCGCCATAACATCTTACGTCTCAAGACGACCAGAACTATTTTGGTGTTGTATACACATCCTAACTAGTGCTTCGTTGCTATGGCCAGGCCGAATACTTATTATTAAGTGAACTATCTCGCCACTATCCTCTTCTTAGCTCTTTTATGTAAAAAAGTGTCGAAAACCAAGTTGTTTTTTCTTAAAGATTCTATTACAATACAGTCATTAATGCTTTTTTGACCTCGAGGTTTATGATACCGGAAAGGAAGTTGTGGAATACACCCATCTCTCTGTAGGGAAGAAGCGCCAGGGCGTTGATAGTATTACGTTAAATTCTCATTTAATGTACAAAACCCTCATTAATAATCGACCTCAATGCTTAAGAAGGGCCACCGAGGTTTATTTCCAGGCGTGATAGCGTCTCTGAATTCTAAATCCTCTCCCTGATTTCGTATTAATAAATTCACTATTAAGCCTGATTTTTTTCTAATAAAATCATTATTTATCTACGTGACCACTGCAAAGTTCTATCAATTTGTTAATACATCAATTCTTTTATTCCATCCCGGCTACTCCAATCACTTGATTGCAATATACTGTTCGCATTGCATTTCATTCCAATACCCGCTCACTCACGTGCTTTCTGCTTCGTATGAATAGAATATATAAAAACGTTTATCAATGTATCAATATCACGGAAATGTCTTTACGGTAATGAATTGGATAAATTAATGATTTGATTAATTTGAAAGTTAAAACAAGTTTAAATGAAACGGTTTAATTAAATTATAATTTAATAATTGCATTACGTAATAGTTGATTTTTAACGGTTCAAATTTAAAAAAAGATTTCTTAACAACCTAAGAGCCTATAGGTAAATTATATTTGAAATTGTATTTTGTTAATAAAAGGCTAATGTATGGAAGTATTTGGAGTTAGGGACACCAACATTATGGGGTATTTTTTTAAACGCTAATATTAACACAGTTTCAAATGAAACTAACTTATGAAAATTAAAATTTCCTATTTCGTAAATAGTAATTTTTTTCAATAATAAAGAATAGTTAAAAATAGACCGCTATGTGAAAAGATATGCTAAATCACACCTAAAAAAATTACACAGAATGTATATACATCATAATAAAGATTTTCTTCTTGTCTATGGTTTAAAACACGAAGTATCATTTAAATAAATTTGTTAAAATATAGTTTATTACTATAACTTGTAAAACTTGTTCAGTATTTTTTTTCATATTACTCTCATGTTAATAAAGACAGAAATATTGTACAAAGCAGCTTACCTCCTTGGGCCGCTTGTTACGGGTGCTTCTAGAATATTCTATGAATCTTATACTGTAACAATCCGGTCGTTCTGCAGAATTAAGTGATCCGTAACATTTTCCTTCTTTTTTATAATTCACATAGCTAGTATCCGATGGCAATTTTTGTTTATGCTACTTATTAAAATATATAAATGAGATGTGAAAAAGTAATCTGTAAAATTTTGTTGTATGTGTAAATGAATTGAATATTATCTAATATTTTTTTATTTTATAAGTTAACAGCTCGTCCGCTTCACTAGACTTAATAATTAAGTTATGGTAAAATTAACTCACTCCAGTATAGGTATGTGTATAAATTTTAAAGTTCTTCGATTCAGTGAATAAAAATGTTTCATTGAAATTTGAACCACCTTTCTCCCCTTAAAATTCGAATTTAAGAAACCGTTAGTGAAACAGTCAAGACTTAATTTTCTATACATAGATAAAAATGTTAGCAATGCTTCCAAGATTATTACGCTTGTACTATGAAATTATTGGCGATAATTACGACTATAAATTCTTAAGTCACACTAAACAAAATAGTCGACAGTCTAATAACACTGCTGTTTTATTATTATAACATGCAAAATTTTAGATGCGACTTGAAAAATGAATCTTGGAACACTTTAAAAGCACTAAATCTTTTTTAGATCTCTGTGGACTCTTATTTAACTGGTTTAGAAATCTGAATAACTTTCATTGCAATTGAAAAGTTCCATGACCCGTTTTGAAATGCTTATTATTAAATTCCGCTAAAGGAATTTCAATTACTTTGATAGCTGACTTAAGACATCCTGGGTACTATGGGCAAGCAAGGTGAGTTTATTGGATAATCAAAACCTGTGCGATTAACATAATATTGCTATAAACCGTCATTTAGATTTAGAAAGGTTTATAATACTATAATAATTTCTAAAATGATTTACAATGAAAACATGTACAATTAATTATATTAACCATGAATAGAAAGTTGACAGTTATGTTGATGTTAATCTCTTGCCCATAATTGATATAAAACAATTAAAGCATGTGCCCATTCCAGTTCCAAATGTGATTACTTAAAATACTTTCTGTTAAAATTTAGAATAGATAGCGTATAAGAAATGCGAATTTTTTCACCAAATACGTGTAAGTAGTACACTAGTCAAGAAAATATAGTTATCATGTTCTACGCGTCTTTATGGGTAATGGAAAAAATTACGAAAGTCAAAATAACGAAACAGGTTATCTTGCTTTTATTGATAATTCAAGGTTTGTTAATAGTTTCTAGTTTATTTTTGATATTAATGTTACATATTCAAAATATCGATGTATAACTAATGCATTATTAATCCATACATATATATATATTAAGTGAGGGAGTTTGAGGTTGCGGATAATAGGTGCTGGCGTTGAATGCTTTTAAAAGCTTATGTTTTACAAGGTCCAAATACACATCAGCCTTTATACATTTCTGCTCGCAACAAATATCACCTCCCTTCTCTTTTACATTATTACCGGCAATAAGGTTTCCAGAAATGTAATCATCATTATAAGCCTGCATCAAACAACTACTGGACATAGGCATTCCTCAAGGCCTACCACTACATGCAGTCCCCTGCTTTCCTAATCCAGCCGCTCCTTGCCTTCCTTATCAAATTCGCGGTGCATCTGGTGAGAGAGCCTCCAACATTCCTTTGTCTTATATGCAATCTCCAAGACTATCCGCCCTATCTGCTCTCAGTGACTCGGCAGTAGTGCCTTCAACTTGCTAACTTTAAACCTTTGTCGACCACTTTTGTTCTGTCAGCAGTTGCAGTACTTCCAAACAAGCCCATAAGTTTAGTGTATAGCATTTAAGCCATATAGTGCACTAAAATTAAAAAAAATCTTAACTGCTACAAAATGCGGAATTGACTACAGATATAAAAAATTTCAAATATAACGTCACATAATTTTTTTATTTGCATGTAGATATGTATATAAATCCTCGGGTTTGCCCTGTGGGCACGCCCCTGCCTGTCAGATTTCATCGTTTCACATCCTATCCCATACAGAAATGCCAACCATAGCTCATTTCATCGCACATTGAGTGAAAAAGTAGTAATAGTTTTTCAAAATGATTTACGTAACATGTAAATTTTACTTCATTTTATTTTACCCGCAAAACAGCATTAAATCGCTTCTACATTTTAACATTAAACAATTTGAACCCGTTTTCATTCAACAAAGTTTCTCCCGTTTCTCTAACACCTGGTACGAATACATTATTAGACAACAAAATGAAACCGCCCCTAACGAGGAGCTTTGTCGATCCTCGTTTGTTACCTTTCTACTTGTGGGCAACGTATTGCACCGCAATCGTTTAGACTTTTACTTATAGTATTCGCTTAGTAGAATTAAAATAAAATTAATAATAATAAGTACTGCAAAAAGAAAATTTAAGATTTTTTTTGAAGATGCAAACGCTAAAGAAATTTATTTTAAAAACTTTCTTGTTAAACTAAAAAGTTTTTATTTATTGAATGAAACGAATACGATGAAATGTGTCCATAAACGCTGACTTCGAATATTTTATGTTTAGAACTGATATAACAAATGAAAGGTTTTCACGACAGCAAATTACTCATCACAATTTAGAATCGCCATTTTGATTTTTTTTGTGTAAGTAATAATAATATTGAATAATTCTACATACCCATAATATCTGAGGTTATTAGGACTGAATGAGAAGCAATTTAAATTAGCTAGTTAAAAAAGTGTAATTTTTTTTTGTAGTTTCAAGTGTAACAAAAATATATTGAATAAAAATTACATTGAAATTGAATAAATTACTGCAGTAGTCCCAATCAATTAAATAAGACATTCTTTATGAACATGAACTTTACATAGTTATAAACTGTATATTTATATCATAATTTCAAACATTTCTAGAGATAAATATGTCTATTAATTATTACTTAAAAAAACATTCAATATAAATATTACGATCATTATTATGACTAAATATATGAGAAGTAAAGATTTTAAGTACCCACCATTGATAGTTACATACTATCAAAAAACGATTCTGAAATATGTTTGGGAAAGGGTTATATAATTGAAATCCAAATTCGGTGTCTTGTAACAAAGCGTTAACGTTATATAGGCTACCAAAATTAACTAATACTGTTTCATATATTATTCCATCAAGGATTATAATATGCCATTATCATAACATTATACTACAATAAACACTACAATGGTTTAAAGTATAATTAAAAATCACAATTTTAATATTTTTTAACGAAAATGTGTGTATGCCTTGCAGAACAGACTTATTAAAAAATCTATATTAAAAACAGTATTTCATAGAAGTCGTTGCGGCTTGTAGGCGTTATTTATAATAAATCAGCGAGCTGTGCGAAATTAGGCCTTGAATGTTCAGCATCGTGCTAAGTTACACTTTGATTAACCTGGCAAGCAACTTAAAGCTGAATATTTTATTATGTAAATACCATTTTAATATTTAATTATCCTTGTTTCTGTTGGGATTGACGTCATAAATATTTTATTTTTTCATTCTTAAACTACATAAAGACGATTTTAAGTTACTGGGACAAATAAAAGACGTTATTTTACATCTCAGTACACATCTGTTGTTTAATTATGTTGATTACTACTATGTTATAGATTTAAGGGTATATATTAGTTATGACGAGTGGACATATTTTCAAGATAAGAAGACCAATGAAATAAATAAAAAAAAATTCATAAATAAAATTTGATTTCAGGTAGTAATTTTAAATTTGTTTAATAGTAAAATCTGTACTTCTTCTATCTCTAGTTGCTGTAGTAAACACATATCGTCATTGCCATTTGACGACGTAAGACAACTTGAGTGCTCCTTAAAAGGTTGTGGAAACCATAATTACGCTGACGGCAAGCCATTATGGAAGTAACTTTGTTAAGTTGGATGTAGCATGTGAATTTTGTTTACTCTATCAATTTAAGTTATAAGCGGGGAAATTGTAATAAGTGTTATTTTTTTAAGCGTCATCTATTAAAGTATTAAAATAAAGGATATTTAATTGAAATTAGATTAAGTAATTTTTTCCGAAAAATCTGTTTCCGACAAAATATTAACATTAGTGGAACATATATTTTTATTGAAAGTATCGAGTAGAATACTATTTATGGTATTAATAATATAATTATAATTACATAATTATCATATTGGTACTATATCTAATTCATAAAGTTGTAATTACTCTTTCCGGTCTTGTCACAATCTTATCCCTTTTTTAAGTGGGGAAATCCTACAATAGATATTCCTCCGCTGCGGGGGCAACAGAAGAATTACGCCGGACTCTTACCGGGTAAACCTCACGGTGTCGATTTTCTTCGCATTGGTCGAAACTACTGAAACGTTTTCGCACACAACCGTGGAACAATTTTGGCCCTAGCTCATTAATCCTTTAAGGCGAATATAGAAACATGTTATTATGACAAAAATAATCTTAAAGTCTATCTTAGCGGCTGTTATTAATTTTTATTTTTGTAACGATTACCATAAGAAAATAATAATAAAACAATGCCAAACTATCTTAATTGTTACGGTAAAATAGTCGTATTTTGCCCTAATAACGTTGCGATAATGAAAAGACTGGCTGGACCCATAAAAACGAGAAATTAAAAAAAAACAATTTCTGTAACTTTTTTCCGAAAGCTATTCTTAATTGTTTCGATTTTTGGAAATAAGTATTATTATCGAATATAAAGAAAGCCGATTTCATATCGTGGTGCTCGTATTATACTCGGGAAAGTTTTTTTAACAAAGACTTTCTTCGGTAGAACTGAAACGATCCTAAATGAACGCTCATTTTCGAAAGCAAAGTACGAAAGCGGCAGTCGCCCACCGTGACATGAATTCTCCATTTGTAGCGTTGAAGATTTATGAATACAAAACTTTTCATGCGCCCGCTGTTCTATGAGAAAGTGAAATCCTTATTTATTGCATATTTCTTCCCGGAATTACAGTTGGTTTACGTATATCTAATTGTATTTCAAATATTTATGTATATAACAAAATTGTAAAATGTGGCACAATGTTTTTAACGTACTGTGTATATCACATACTTTTTTAATACCGAAATTAATTTTTCCGGGTGATTGAGTTTTATTAATACTATAATAAAACTCAATTAATAGGAATTTATTTAAAAATATCGAAACTAGTCAGAGTTCGTTTTATACAAACATTAAAATTTCTCACATAAATCACTTATCCATATATACAGAATACACATTAAAAATTATAGCAAATATCTTAATGAAATCTTTCTTTAAAATACTTTCATTTTCCCCTTTTAATTAATTTGATTTCTATAAAAACACTAGGGACATTTAGTCATGGTTCCGTTTTCGAGGTCAGGGTAATTTGATGCGTTAATGAATTCATAAATTCATTTCTGTAAAAAAAAATTGAAAGTGATGTCGCCATAAGCAATAAAAATTTAAACATAAAATTGACATAGATATAAGTGTATAGAATTTTTGATCAATCGCGTTTCCGTCAAAATGACAGATCCCGTAAGTATTGCATAAAATCTTTATTTATTTACTATTTATTTATGTTTATGCACATACATATGTATTACACATATATAAAATATTATACATAAATCAACAAATAAGTTCCATAAATTCGACAAATTATACATTATAACTAAATTCCAAGCTGTTGAATTACAATATTTATGTCACCAACATTCCTTAAGAAGCTACTTCTAGTACTAAAATAAATCACCAAAATCATGGCAATATGTAAAAAGTGATAAGAATATTTGCAGTCACTGACAGAAAATCTACTCAGATGATGTTTAGAAAAAAATAACCACAATATGCCCATGCACGATATGGCTTATTATTGATTGTGCATTAAACGTTATCCAACGTATTTTATAAGTACACAACGTATTTACTTACGTAACGAATATAACAGCAACACAAAATGATCAGCAAAATAGCCAGCCCTACCCTCCGTTGATGGATCCTTGGCATTTATATATCTCAAGGCGACAAATATCTCATTCTGTAAGCTATAGATCAATCAACAAAATAATATGATTGAGCGATATCGAACGCAACCTATTTACACAATACTTTTAAAAAAGATACGATGAAAATGGTAACGTGTATTCTTTATATAATATTGGCTAATGCATGTCTTCGAAATCGTTCGCTCATAAGTGTATTAGTATGCCTACTCTTCATCTAAATGTTATCCGCTAAATATTATATTAATAACACTAAATAATGTAATGAAACTAGTGCTTTTTATGAAAAAGTGGAAACAACAATACGCAGAAATAAATAAAAAACTGCACAAATCATCAACAAGTGCAATTTAATTATTTCTATTCTTACAGCATTAGAGTTAAATGACATTCAGTTTTTAGGTGAATGAACTCTCTCTAATAACAACATTATAATTTTATTAAACATATTTAAAATTAACATTTTATTTTTCCTCGCCACCTTTACGGTTGTTACTCCAAGGTATACTTCTTAAAATAAGTAGGAGAAAATTAAAATTATATAACTAGGTAAAAAGGTATGCAATAAAAAAGAAATAAAAAAAAATATGCGACTGAATGGCCTTTAGCTTTTCATTCGTACCCTCAGTGATGATCCTAATACATAGTTAGGCAAAACAAATAGAAGTTACACAGGTAATTATTATATGATGTTTGATTAATTTTTATTTCACTTCATTGCTTTAGAACATCATGCAAGTTTTTATGGCTTTATCTACCACTGCTACTAGCTACTCATATATTACACCCATTACATTATATATAATTATTAAACGTAATAACCGTTCACTGCACTTCAGTTGCTACTAGTTGTGATGTGTATTAGATATAACTCGTTTCTTTTGGTCTTTGGGTAGGTACCACAGCAATGTATTTTTGTTTGTGCCGTATAAATCTCACAATTTTCCATTCTTAATGAAGCTCAAATTAAAATATTGATCTCACAAAGTATACAAAAATAAATAAAAATAAAAGAAATACATGGTGCTTTTAAAACAAATACATCAGTGTCATTTTTATCAAAAGAAAAATGCTTTTTTCCATTTCATATTTCTACATATTTACATTATAATTGTTTAGCATTGCCAAGAATTGGTTACAAACGGGTATAGACCGTAATAATGTATGCCGATAACAAAAGAGTTTGAAATTTAGACGTAGACAAGGGTCCGATTCTTTCATAAGACGCATAATGACGTAGAATGTCGGATTTCATATTTACGTATAAAATTTATAATATAGGGTGTATCTAAGCGAACGATATATTCAAAATGCTAGTCAAGAGAAGTGGTAAAACGTTAAAAAAAGCAATAAGTCATTTGATTAATTAATAAAGCTCTTTTTTCTCGGAATTGCTTCTAATTATCGTAATAAATAATGTATTTATGTCTTAATTTAATATTAATACATTATAATTAACAACAGACATATATCCAAATTTAAAAAAGGAATTGAAAAAGGGAAAATTAACTTTTTATGCAATAAAAAGATAGTAGGTGTTTTTTCTTTGTTAACACAGTACGAAGATCTTGTGGATGTGAAAAAAAAAAATTCGAAAAATAAGCTTTCGACGACTGGTAACAAGCAACGGAACAGAGAAACGCGCTGAACGGAAATTAGCGGAATGTAAGGTATCGCACGTATCAGCTATAACGTTGGGCGGGCGAGGGTCGGTCCGGGCCGCGTCCCGCACCTTCCCGCAGTCCCACCTTCGGCTACGGAGCGCGACGTCGTGTCTACGCTACTACGCCTACGTAACCCCAAATTGTAGCAGTTTATGAATTGTAACCCGTCATACGATTGTTGCATTAGTGCGGTGTTATCGCGTGTTTTTTTTTATTTATGCTTAAATTAAATGTACATTTTGTTTGAAATTTCAGTGTCAAAAAATACTTTTTGTTGTGTGTGAAAAGATCCAGATCACTTCCCGCTGTTCGTTCGTTTGAGGTAAGTTAATAAGTGTACTTTTTTAATATTGTGTAATTATTTCAAAAATTTAACTAAAACTAAAATGTCGCATAAAATATATTAAAAATGTCATTGATTATTGTACAATTATATTATTATACAATAACTTCGCTTGTATGGACTTTATAGGTTTATCTCTGGTATATTTCTTTTAACTTTCTGTAATTAATGCGATGAAAAAACAAGAAAAACCATAAATAGATTGAATAAAATAATTTTTCATTCGTATTCCATTTTTATAATATTGCCTTATTAAATTTTAAATACTTATAGATATAGATACGTCTTAATACGAAATGAAATGTGATTTTTTTTATTTTTATTTCTTTAATGCTTAAGCTAATTATTATTTATCTGATACTTTTATTTTACAGATTTTATATGTTTATATTGCATGTTAAGTTTAGGAACATAAGTATAACAGCTAGAAAAAATTAAAAGTATTTTACCTCGCGGATTAAATAAATGATCACCATTCTAGGATCTTCATATCCCATCCACAGTCAGATTTTTTTCATTATCTGTTTGGGGTGAATACTTTACCTTGATTTCATTTAATGTTAAATGATAATGAAACCGTATATGGTGAAGTCTGTTCGCCCAGAATACTTCTGGCTCTCACATATATAACTGCAAGAACACAGCAAGGCTGTTATAGCGGCAGGTTGACATTGAGAATGGTAGATAGCTAGGCGAGTTCGAAAACACTCCGGTCTCCACTACTTTAATGACCGGACATCAAACCCGGGATCTCCGTGTTACAATGTAAGCGATCAACCGCCGCGCCTGGAGGTAGTTAAGCAGTCGCGCTTTGCGGCTTCAGCTCACTAATCTCTTGGGCCAATTTTGTATCAACTTATTCTTTTTTAGATTATGGCTATTATATATGTAATTAGAAATAATATTTCAATTTAACTTCAAAATTAGCGGACGAATTATGATACAAACCTAAAGTTAAATTGTAATGTTGTAAGTCGCTTCGATAAACGCATGAATAGGAAAGTAATTTAACTGAAAAATATTTACTGAAAGTTCAAAGTGAATTCTGCAGCATTGAAACAGATGTTTCTCATTTGCATCGCTCTCCGCGTAATTTGTGTCGGAAAAATTATTCCTTTCGTGTCTATATATATATATATATACAGTTTATTTAGTTCACAAACACAACGTGCTATCGAAATTCGGTTTACGAAATGTCATTAGCAATTGAAAAGTT
>DWQX01002561.1:0-21231 GCA_018245475.1 Pharmacophagus antenor | reverse complement strand
GTAATATATAATAGTAATATATAATAGTTCTATTAATATTAACAATAAAGAAGGATATAGTCGAATTGTAGTAAACAATGAACGCAGATTTAATATATTTATTCATAATTTTTAAATCGTATCCATTGTAAAAATCATAGAAAATTAACATATTGCAATTGCAGAGGTGAACCACCAGAACACCCGAAATAACTGAATATGCAGTAGCCGTCTGCGAACACGTTAAGTAAAAATGTGAAAAAAAATCTTCATAAAAATTCATAATTGGTACAATAACGCGAGGCAATAACAAAGACAACAAGGGTAAAAATTCAGATCATTATCTAATACTTTACTACGTATTCAAGTACTCGGGCTTGCCCCGTGGGCAATGCTATTCGAGAAAAAGACCTCACTGTAGTTTTTAAAAGTAGTGTCCATTTTTTTCATCTGCTACGACATATTGAATTCGGCCTTCATAATCTTGACTTTTATAGATATTTAGTTCAAGCCATAAAATTTAACTCGGCCATTACCGAATGCGTATTTTAAACGGTAGCTTCAGCTGTTTGACATGAGGGAAATAAAATTAATAAGTTTTGAAACGGTCACCAGACTGAGTCCCGGCCTAATGCGACCTCAACGTGAAATAATTTCCTCGGTAATCCTAAAAATATATCGTCTATAAATTATCA
This sequence comes from Pharmacophagus antenor, assembly GCA_018245475.1. Classification (NCBI taxonomy): domain Eukaryota; kingdom Metazoa; phylum Arthropoda; class Insecta; order Lepidoptera; family Papilionidae; genus Pharmacophagus; species Pharmacophagus antenor. Next base: position 20,557 of record DWQX01002561.1, on the reverse strand, counting down.
CTTGTATTACAAAGCCCAAACTTTAGTGATGTACTTTACTTGATAAGTTATATAAGCAATCGAGAATTACCGCATAGTATTTTTATATAATTAATACTTTGACCCTCTTATTGTATTTTTTAGTATTTTTCATTACATTGGCAATAACTTCAATTTTTTTAGTAGTAAAAAAATTATATTGAATTCCAAACTTTTGAGACGTAATGTAAATAACAGTTCGACATAAATATAATATGAAAATAAAATTTGAAAATACTCTTCCCGAGAATTAGAAATCTTTAAAGACTATTTTTAAAAATTTTCACGCATAGAATATATATAATATAATATCCTTTCCGAAAAATTACACTAAAACCTATTAAGATTTATGCTGACAATGACGAAATGGACAGATAAAATGATACATTTTTTATCTCGTCTCCCTAACATATAAAATTGGGAACCTTGTAAATTAACTAAGGAATAAATTTGTCAATAACTTTCATAATCATTGATTCCTCTATTCTTTATTTATTTTCTCTTCCATTCTTTATTTCTTCATTTAATAATGTTTAAATCTGTTACTTTTCTTTTCTACACAAAATGACACATTGCTTTGCTTAGAGACATCAATAAAGGTCTGTACCGTTTGGGAGAGGAAAAAAAATTTAACAAATTATAATCATCATTGAGGTGGTTAAGATGTAATGAACTGAAATGATTTTACTTTCACAAGAACGATCTATAAAGTGACACTAAAGTGTGAACAAATTAGCAAAATTATAAAAATAAAGACAATGTAGTGATGCACTATATCGACACCGAGCTTAGTACATCCCTATTGAAGACATTTCGTTAAAATACATTTGGAGCCGTTCCATATCATTTGAGACATTTGTGTAGATTAGAAGCCGCAACGGTAGTAATGCTTTAGCCGATACTAAAATGATTCAGTGAAAAAGTCACTTTTTAGTTCAGTAGGTAAAATGAAAAATTTTAAAGGACATATCTAAACATTTAAAAAATCATATAAAAAACAGATGAATTCACCGACATATAAATTATGGACTTTTAAAATAGTCTTTTTATTTAATTTTTAATGGTTTTATTTGCGATTCACTCTTATTAGTTTCAATCAATATATATCATCGTTTAAATAAAATAATTATAAAACAGTAGTTCTTCAGATTAAACAGCTAATTTCTATTTATTGCTACTAATAATCTTTGACTGGTTTTGTTGGTGTAGTGGTTTGGGGTAGCCGGGTTCAATTACCGCAGAGGACAAACATTCCTGTGATGAATATTTGTGTTTGTTTTGTGTCTGGTCATTTATCTATATTATAGTAAATATTTATTGCAAAAAGTATCTACGTATGTGTATCGGTCTCTGATAACCCATACTACAGGTGCCTGGCTACCTGTTTTTGGATCAGAGTACTGTGTGTAAAAAATGTTCCAAATATTTATCTATTTAATCTACTAGAGTATCCAAAAGTTCTCTGCGTTTCTTAGAATGCTGACGTCCTACGCCGGACTCCACTCAAAACAATAATTTGCTAATCCGGAAAGATTTTACTGGAATCCTTCTCACTCATCGGTCGCCAGATTCTCGTGCTATGTGACTTTTGACACTTCAGCTTACTGGTACGATTTGAGCAATTCCGAGCTCTTATAAACGTCACAATAATTACGGATGTCTAAGGAACATACGATTTCTTTTTATTCGACATTTTTTTTTCTCTTTCTTTTTAGTTGGTTACGGGCTAACACGCGGCCAAGATTTCATCTGATATTATGTGAGAATAAAGCCGTTGATGGTGACACATGTTCGCTGAATACTTCTGGCCTGACATGCGTGACTGCCGGAACACAACAAAGTTGTTATGCCGGCAGATTGGCATTGAGAATAGTAACTAGCCAAGTATATTAAAAAAAACCCTACCATCAACCAGACTCCACTACACTTGTGGTATGGGAATCGAACCCAAGAACTTCCCGCGTGACAAATAAACTATAAAACCATTTGACCACGTACTAGTCAAAGCCGAAGTTGAGTTTATTAATTTTTTTTTCAATGCATATATTTTTCGTAACACAAAACTAAAGATTCCATTAGCAATCAATAGCATCAGTCGCCCTAAATGGCTTATTTATAAAACCGGGGCACACACGCCCCGTTCTATTCTACGAACGTTAATTGAGCTATATAATTTGACACCTCGCAACGTACTGAATAGCCAATTATTAATACGGCCCCTTGATTAATTGTGATATCAGCATTTAATTTTCGTGTTAACACTCTCGCCTTGCGGCGGCTATTGTGCACCTCGTGCTTTTGTGCCTCTTTGTTGGGGTGACTATGTTTTTTTTTTAATTTTAACAATTTGTAAAAAAAGTTCTTCTCGGTTTTGAACCTATTTCATACGTAGGAACTTTATTAAATAAAAAAAAATGCTTTAGTATTAATGTGGGCACTATTTTATTACATTTGTCGTAATTAATTTTGTTAACTAAAATTCCTATAATAATGTTTCATTTCACGAATTAATTTAATGGCGATTTTATTCATTAGGTTTGTCAGAAATGTTTAACAAAAATAAACCCGGAGTGATGTTAGTTTTTTTTCTTGTCTAACATCAACAAATATCAATAACATAAACTCGGGCAAGTTATTCCTAAATTTGCCATTGCCAAATAATTCCTAAAATTGTATATAGACTATTTTATACATTTTTATAAGATTATTACACAATTACCTTATTTATTCTTTATTGTTTTATGTTTTATTTGTATATTATACTTTTAAAGTGTTTCGATTGCATATCTACATTTGACATAGTCACCCTAATCATGACGTTTCAATTTTGAATAAATTAAATTTCGAACGCTTCGTTTTTTTCCAACTTTTTTAGCTTTAGAAATCGAAATGAGCTCGTTCGCGGCCAGTGTTATAATTTATTGTCGTTTTAGAAGGAGAATAGATTTTGGTTGTTTATGGTTCACCTTGAAATTTATTTTTAAGGTTATTAAATTAATACAACGTAGTTCAGTCATGGTTATAATCACACAATTAAAATATTAACGACTGTTACATCAAATTCCTTGAGCTATAATCTATAATCTTTTAATGATTCTATCTGAAAATATTGTTAGTTTTCTGTCACTAAACCGAAAATACTTAATGTTGAAAAAGGATTGATTAATGCCTTAAAGTTTATCAGTATTTTAAAAACCGTTTAAGAATTTATAACCATGTCACTCCGACTTTTGATATTTATTGACGCAATAAAGTTCAGTATTTGATAAACGTTTATTTATTTTTCAATGAATATATATTAATTATTTATTTATTTTAAAGTTTAATGCACTCTTTTGTACATGAGGTGAACTTAATATTGACATTAAAAATATATGGGCATAGCCTTAACGGTTTATACTCTGTAAATTATTTAAAATATGCAAAAATAAAAATAAATCCCATGATATCTACATGTACTGCTCCCTCGAAACGACTCTTGGATCCCGGTCGCAGCTCTTCGATAGTAACTCAATTTGTTCATCATTTCCCTTCGTCCGCCGCGCTTTCTTGCGTGGCTCGCTACTAGCCTACTTAAAGGTTGTGCCACACTAATGCGTTTTTAATCACATAACAGCCCGTTGTAATTATACGCGGCCGTCGCCACCTGCCCGGTCATGATTGAGTCATTTCCAACGCCATCTCGCGTTAATGACACGTTTTTTGCTTCAATATAAACGTTAATTTCGCTTAAATATACGATGACTGCGCAATTACATGATCAAATATAAGTTTAATGTTTACTCGTTTAAAAATATTGCCGGCGCGTCCGCGCACAAATGATTTCATTGATGAAAAAAAAGAGAAAAGTACTCAAGAAAGTTAATGGAGACATCGTTACGTCGCCACGAAACTTAATTATATATTGACACGTTCATAATATTCCTATTGAAATTTATTGCCTAAAATTCGATCACAATTTATGCGAGTGACAACATAGGTATAGATTTAAAATAATATTTAATTCACATATACAATAAGTGAATGTACACTAAGAGAAAAAGGTAAACAGAGATAAAATTAATAAAATTCCCTATTCGCAGTATGGAAACAGGGAAAACCATACGAAAGATGGGAAGGTAATATAAAAACTATTAAATAAAACATGCGGTTAAAAACAGCATGAGAAAGATCATAATAAATGAGAGGAGAAAGGGAAAACATGGAAAAGGATGTGTGAAATGTGGCAAACAGACCCTTATATTGATAATCAATATAGTACCTGTCGTAAAAGCTTATACAATGACTATAACAAATACATTTCAGTTAAGTAACTAACTACATACAGCTCAAAATACGGCCATGCTGAGCAAAATTAAATTGAAGTAAAGAGTGTGGTGCGGTGTGTTCCGTTGTAAATTTCCGTTTCCGGCTGTAAAAGTTACGTTCGAGAGATTTGAAATACGAAGCGGTCAATGTGCCGAATATCGACTGATTTTTGTGGTAAAAAATACTTTTTGGTTTTGCTATTCTCTACTTTTCTAAAATGTAGCTTAAAAATTCCATCCCGTTTCACAAAAAGATGTTAGAAGGAAACATTAGATTACTTTAGTATACTTTTAAAAACACTCTTTAAAAAAAATAAACGTTGATGTGTTCGCCACTAAAAAAATAATTTCCCTAATACCATTCTATTTTTAAAATGTCTTAAATGAATTTAACTATTAACAGAAATAAAAAGCCAAACTGTCTAATCAACATCGTATAATATCTGATAATAGAACCTAAGAGAGTCAAAATATGGTCGCCGAATCAATTTCATTCACGCGAGCGAGTCATTAAAGTTGAATTAGAGCTATTTATGTAAGTCGTTCGGCGTGAGAACACCTCACAACCGCTCACTCATTCGTTCACTCACGATCAAAGGAATAGCATCCATGATAGTCTATAATAACGGACTCTCTAGTATTGGTAAATGTTAATCGATGGAGGCGTATTGTTCAGACTAAGGACTTTATTTTAACTTAATGAATAAAAAATAAAAATATCCAAAAGGCTCCTGAACAGTTAAAAATACCTTACGATTACAACTACTTGGTAATTGGGTAATCTTTACAAAATAAAACAGTAAATTCTTTTATATAAGAAATTGACTCTTCAAAAAGGAAGTAATGAGTTGGTACATCAATAGTGTAAATGTATAGTTAATAATTAAAGATCTAACGTAACTAATTTAGGACGACACAAAAAAATTATCTACAAAAGAAATGTTTTTTTTTATTATTTAAAGAAACTTAAAAAGCGTGCTGTAATGGTTTCATAAAAAAACATGAAAAAAGTCTTGAACCGTAAACGTGTGGTCACCGTACATATTCTTCTGAATGACAATTCCGAATGAGTTCTCATATTAATTTACTGTGATACAACGGTGACAGTCCATAATGGCCGACAATTTATCGCTCCGCTGTGCTCGCTCGTTCGATGGTGATTGTTAAATACCACCATCGGTATTACCATCCGAAACCTTTTAACCATCGGGGATATAACTTTGTAAATGCTTAGCTAGGGATGTTCCCACGAAATTGAGAGGTTACGTCATTTTCATACCAATACGGACAAAGGCATGATTACATGTAAACACACAAGTCAAGTCTTTGGTCTAGATATTGCAATCATCACTGATTAATATTAAAATTGAACACAAACATATATTCATTTATTAAACTTATAAATACTTCTTTTTGTGTTGATAAATAAACGTAGAATAAAATGTGTCTTGATTTTTCTATAGTAACTTTTTTTATAATGAAAACCCTTTTTTAATTTTTTTTTCTTATGAATGCGTCCATGGCGCGATAGTTTACCCGCTTGCCTTGTAACGCGGAGGTCTTGGGTTCGATTTCCGGGCCACAGGAATATTGGAGTCAGGATTATGGTAGGATTTTTAAACTCTCCTCAATGTCAATCTGCCGCCATAAAAGCTTTGCTGTGTTCCCGCAGTCATACATGTGAAAACCAGAAGTATTCTGGGCGAATACGCTTTACCATCTACGGCCCCCTTGTCACTTAACATCAGTTGAAATCGAGGCTTAACGTTAGCCCATAACCTATAAACAAGCCAAAAAACACTTCAAGCGATTTCAAGAGATTACCACCACCCAAAGACAGATGCATCAACTGAGAAACAAAGAAAACTGAGCTGCATGGCCGGTACTTAAACAGTAAGCTTTTTTCTTAAATCTAATTAATCCAACCGTATCATCATGAATGATAACAGTTTTTGATGAAACATGGCATCAAGTAAAAATACCGCGCATACCTAAAAATAATTCAAATAATGATGAAAAAAAATGTACCCCACGAATAAGTTAAGCACTCTGATTCTTTGAACACCTGTAAAGTGACAACACAGCCAAAGATGATGAAGTGTACTTCCCCAGAATGCTTCTGACTTTCACGTGTGTTACTGTTGGAACAACAATATTGTTGTCGCGGAAGATTTACTTTGAGGATGGTAGGCAGTAAGGTGGGTTCAAAAAACCCTACCACTATCCAAACTCATCTACTTATGTGTAAAGATACCCCCGTTCCACGGCAGAGCCAGTCAAAATGCTAATATTTTAAAACATGAAGAAGTTTTACTTGAAGCAATTAAAGTTTACAATCCACACCGAAATAAAGTTTTGGTAAGTTTAAAATAAAATAATACAATCGAACATCCACTGATCGATGCATCAATAGCCATAGACAACAAGCGTTAACAACTCAAAAAGAGGAAACAATAGCGGCTTTTGTGAGGCTCGCGCGCATGGAAGCCGGGGCTCGTTTGTACTGGTCCTCCTCCCACCTCTGACATGTTTATAGCGTCCTCTCTCTCGGAGTGACATGTTAATAAAGGCAGTTGCTGCCAGCGCTCCGCCCCCACGAGGCACCCTTCTTGTGACTTTACACCTTCATTGTGCGCAGCAACGCGATTATGTAACTGCTACGGCTCCATCAGCGGAGGCGACCTTTTTGAATAACGTTGGTTATTTCACATAAAGCCTTGTTAAAGTCAGCTTAGGATAGAACGGTTGAATAGAATAAGAGAGCTATTTTTCCTAGCATCTATATAGAAAAAGAATATAGTGTGAATATTTTTGACTCTTAACTTTTAACCCATATCCAAAATTATATGTCATGATTTTGATTTTAATTTTTTTTAATGAAAAGCTAAGCATCTATCGAATTTATTTTAGTTTTTCACATAAGATTAGTTCTGGTTTGACAAGATTGTTTGGACTTTACCGCATACTATAAGTATATGAGGACTTATATTTCAATCAAAAGAGTAATTATATTTCAAAACGTGTTATAATATTAACATCAGACAATAACATTCGCTAGCAATTACACATGTTATATACTCGTATACTTTATAATATAATCTTTGATCATTGGAAGCGAATTATAATGGTAGTAAACTTTTTGACACCCGCCTACAATAGCAACCTTCAATATCAATCTGCTGCCATAACAGCAGTGGTGTGTTCCGGCAGTCATACATGTTCGCCAAAAATATACCGAGGGAACACACATCACCGACTACGGCCTCATTGTCGATTAACACCAGAAAAAATCAAGGTTAAGTGACAGCTGATAACCGATTGAAATTAAAATTAAAAGTAGTGCATTATATTGTATAACATATTACATAATAAATCATGTAATCGTCATAATAAATAGTCACTTAGGTATTTAAATAATAACGAAAAGGTGTATATTTTGCGCGATGTAATAGTTCTTTTTTTTTACTTAGAAAGAGTATACAAACGAGCGAGCGGTTCACCTGGTGGAAAGTGATCACCGTCGCCCATAGACAGCCGCAACATTCGGGGAGTCGCGATTGCGTTGTAGACCTATAAGAGAGAAGTAGGTTTTCTTGAAGACCCCTAAATTGTATCGGTCCGGAAATACCGCTGGCGACAACTAACACCACAGGGTGGTTGTGCGTGGTAAAAAGTGGCGCTTAAAACGTGCAGTGGAAGATTGCCAATTATCCAGATGGTGACGAATGGAATTTGGTGTTCTGTCAGTCAAACATTGCATAAACACTGTTAAAATTAAGAATATTCCCTCGGACGCATATATAAATAGTAATTTATCACTGCATCTACATAACTCGAGAGTTAATAACGCGTTGTCATATCTCAGGTGATAAATTAAATTTCACAATAGTCATAGCATATAAGGCTGTCAGTCTGCGGCTCAATTGCCCCTATATTACGAATCTTGTGACGAAGTATAAAAAACTATGAAACACTGAGTATGATCGCGCTATCATTAGTGAACCATTCCCAAATCTGAGCCGAGGTAAAATAGAGCGATTAATGTGAATGTAAGGAACAGAGTCTCAATTACTAACCAAATTTTTTGTACAAATATTACCTAGCTAAAAGCACACCGGTTTATTTCATGTACAAATGACGACATCAATCAAACATCACGCCCCGCTAGAGCACGGTAGTGCCCCCGCACACTTGTACGTGTAATCACGTGTTACATTTCTATTAAGGCATTAATCTGGCCAACGGAGGCGTAAGCGCTCGTTGCTCTAACTATGTTTTAATTACATACCGCGAGCGAAACAGCTGAACGTTTCATTATAATTACAGAGTCCGCGCCGCCAGTGCTGCGTTCGAACGAATCATCCGGCACAAGTTGGTGCACGTTCAGATGCTTCTAATGATATTGAGGCGTTAATAATGCTGTACCGTATAAAAGCACAAACAACCAATGAAATCGAAATGCAGCCGAAAACTTTAACTGCATCCTTGATGCCTTAGTTTACAGTTTGTCTTGATACACGATCTAGCTTCAATATCAATCTGCCGCATTAAAAACGTTGGTGTGTTCGGGTAATCATACATATGACAGTCAAAGTATTTTGAGCGAACACGCTTGACCATCTACGTCCACATTATCATTAAAGATCTGGCGAAATTTAAGTATTCTTCACATTAGGAACAGTTGCTCTTTTTCAGAGATCCGGTGACCGTCTACTGAACAAATAGTAAAGTACAAATATCTGTCTTTGGTTAAGCGACGTTCAAATATCTTCAGTTTTTTGTAAGAAAAGAAAAAAAAATCACATCACAACTGCAGCAATATAATAAATAGTAATATTTAACTATGTTAATCGTATGTTAATTAAAGGATCTTGTTTAAATTTATGTTAAATTTTACTAAACGAAACCGGCGATAGATAGCACAATAAATTATCAAAGGACCTTAGATAGTAGATCTCGGTACTGAAATAATCACACTAGCTAAAATCATTATTTCTGACAACAAAAACCTTCTTCCAGTCTTCTTTGTATTTCCTAAAAAAACATGAATTTAACTCAGGATTTACCTTCACACATATTAAAGTACTTACTCTATATATAATTTATTTCTCTCCTATCACTTGATAATTGACTGAAAACGTTTCTCAAAATGTCAACTTGAACGCATTTAGATAATTATCTGTTAATTCTAACGTTTGCTATTTAACTGGAAACATCTAAAACCAAATTTTAATAGTTACTAGATGGTAAAAATAAATAAGAAATACTCAAACTATGTTTTGCTTGGTTTATAGAGATTTTATAAGATACAATATTGTCTAACGTTGACGTACTGCGTATAAATAGCAAACGCTCCTCTCCAGAGGTTAACTGACGTCTCCATATTACCATAGCTTATGATTCGGAGCAAAATTGTAATCGTAATTAACCTCAAAATTAGCCCTCGAGTTAATATTAAACAGCGGTAAACAAATCACTTTTTCGCGCCATACTTTAACTGCTTCATTAAGTTCAAATTTGGAATTGTTATATACGTTTCTTAAACGTTCTTACGATTAGAAAATTTTTAACGGCCAGTTAATAATTGCTCTAACCGACATGGGGTGATATAAACTCTTTAATTAATATTTTTATTTTTTTTGGTGCATAGGCGACTAAAACATTAAGACGTTCACCTGATATTTATTGTTACATTACAGAATAATGTTTGCGAACTACTCATCAAGAGTCTAAGCAGCAACGCTGATGTTAACCATACAAATATTTTTTATGAAGTTATGTATTATATGTATACTTCCTCCGACTTCGCAAACACGCTCGTTAATTCCTCTGGTATTTACACGCGTCCATAAGCTACGGTAGCCACTAACCATCAGGCGTGCCATAAAAATATTTGTCGGCACCTTTACGGTATAAAAAAAATTTACTCAAAAAATATTACGTCAACCTTTTCAGATAATTTTAATATATTAATAACAATTAAAAATAAAACCACGCTTTCTATTTTGATTGTACTAAGATTCTAGTAAGAATCGCGATTGGCAAGTAACTGATAAATATATAAAAATCGGGCGTTCAAAGTTATAAATATAAAATTGCAATATGTTATAAACACGAGTACCCTTCGCTTTTAACACAGTCACGGTTTTCACGGAGGATTTACATCTATTACCCTATGAGCTCTCCCGTATGCCTATGAATTATCAAATAACTCAAAAGGCATAACAACCGACAATTTGATGGCCTCACGCCAGCGTCAAACGGGTAATATTAACGTAATTTACTGCGGCTAACTACAGCCGGATTGCGCGATAGTAAACTATAACACCTAAGCTATATCAATAAAAGCTATTAGCATCGATCAGGGTAACTATCTGTCCCGAGGTATTGCCTCAAATTATGTTAAACGCCCCGCCTGGCGTGATTCGCACGGCCCTAATAACGGCTCGCGGCGCCTCTAGCGCCCCAACATGGCGGACCAGAAGGCGCGAAACTACTGCTAAATGCATTTGGGTACATTATCCAATTGTAAAACATGTTAACATTTGTACTTATTATCCAATTTAGAAAGACGCTGGCCTTTGTACAAATTATCCAATTGTAAATAATATCATCGGGATTTTATTATACCTTGACACAGATAATTTTGTAAACATATTTTTTAATAAATTTTGGTATAACAAATTGATGAAGCGGTAGAGACGTGATCATATTAAACACAATTACGCAACTGACGTTTATCGCATTTGTAAAGTAAGCCAATACATACATATGTATGAATTACAAAATTTTTATTTCTTTTAATTCTGCTTAGGAAAACATTATTTTACAAAAAAAATATCATTAAAAAAAATATGCTTTAGTTACAATCTTAAAATATGGTCTTCGAGATGGAAATAAATAAATTAAAATTGTAGCTTAAATGTCAATGAAAAATATATTATTAACAACTTATAGTTCTTAATTTTATTTAGTTAAGTAGCAGAAATGTGAGACGTATGATCATAAAATGTGAAATATATGTCCTGGTAGTTTGTAGGTATTCCTTGTAGTGGATTTGGTTGTCTATATATATTTAAAATCTAATGAACCTGTAACCAGTATAATTACTAGACTAACTAGATTCTTCGGGGATGGTAAAACTCTTGAACAATTACTAGTGGAACGGGAAGACGTACATATTGTTGGATGCAGGACGTGAACTGCCAAGACTACGCGTGTGAAAGCGTGTACATACATGCATACATCAACTTCATATTTCTATCATAAGTAAGAGTGAGTGAGAGGGTAAATCTTAATAAATGTGTATGTAATGTATGCATTTTTAACTCAAACACGCATGATACGACAACATAATTCTTGTCTCTGTATGAATGATAATGACTATGATAAAAAAATCTTAAAAAAGTATTGAATGTACAGTATTTCTGGATTTATTTTGTCTGTATATAAATGTGTGTTAGAGATAGATAATATAGCACTAGTTTCACTATCGATTAGTATGAAATATTATTATAACTTCACAATAAACATTTCCGTATTATAACAAAATCTACATAGATACCTATTGACCTCCTCTCATTTATTTATAAACAGTTCGGTAATACTAACACTAAGACACCACAACTTATTGTTATATAATAATGTTTGTTTTCAATCCAAAAATATCATAACTAACTCACTTAAATAATATAAGAAAATTTACCATAAATCTTAATGACAGATATTTGTCTAGAGCGCAGCTTCGATGAATTAATTTCATTAAATAGTTTCACGTATAAAACCTGGTTTCCATAGCAATAAGCTGTCAGCAATCATCTCTTTCGCACTAATTGGTTGCTCTACCCTCAGAATCCAATTAGTAGAGAGCGGTGCGGGTTATCCTGAATTTATTATGCGGCTCATTGTAAGTTAGTTGACCTTTTTAATTGAAATATTGCGCGTAAACCGCGCGTACTCACCTAATGACTACAACTGCAATGGGAACAATTTACCACAAACTGATTACAATCATATGACAATATAATGTTTCATAACTATATTCAATTATTTCTAAGCTTAAGATCATCTATTCCTGTAAATATTATAAAGTGAGTTACAATGTATTTTTAGGAAAAATAGAGTATATATCTTTTAAAATAAATTGTTAAGTACAGTTTGGACTGTTATTAATACTTTTTCTAGTCCGTAGATAGATCTTTGAAGTGATCTAGATGGACACCTCCATAGCTATCAATTTTAAGTAATAATGTTTAAACTAAAGTTGCCGGTGCCACGGAGGCTGTACAATAATATATGACTAGATAAACGTATAAAGACATACAAAACTGATGCCTGATTGCTATGAACAGATGTGTCACAGACTACCAAATAAAAGTCCTGGACATATTGTCGCTTCCGTGTAAGAATACATAAATAGTAAATAACCTAAAATGACGTTATCTTTTCCTATAACATAAACTCATGTGTCATCTAGCGTCGAGAAGATTAACTATTGATTAGGTTTTCGATAACACTAAAGATTTAAAAGAATTTATATACGATTAATTTTTATACAAATTCAAATTAAGTTAAATGAAAATATGTTTTTAAAAAATTCTTTAAAAGTAATAACAAAAATTTCTGCCAATCTTCCTGAAAAATATTTTTTTTAATTATTGTTACTTTTTGTAAATATTTCTTTTTCTCTGAGTTATTAATAAATACACACAATTTTATTATTTTATATACAATACGAAAAATTTAATACAACATTTTATGTAATAGTAATACTGGTCTTTGTTATTGATCATATCTGTATTTGAATGTACTGCCTACGCTAAGTTGTGTTTTGTACATGCGCTGTCAGTAGTTCGATGGCAAAATTTTAAGCTGTGCATTATCAATTTTTCAGAAAATTGTTGTGTTAAATTTAACTATCAATAAATTTTATGAAGCACAAAGGTTGTTTCCGTCAAATCTCAAGATGTAACGTCCTTTTTTAAAATTTTAGTCACAAATATACAATTTTTATGTAGTTGACACGGTCTTTGACGGATCTTTATGTTTTAGGAGCTTCGTGGATTTAGCTACTTTAGCAATACACAGGCGTAATGAAATGGAAAGCAGAATAAATGGATTTCTAGATAAATGTGATCATGCAATTAACGGAATTCATAAAATGAAAAATGTGGTATGGTTTCAATTGTTACATATATACTTTTTGCGTTTAATTTTGAAAAGATTTTTGCTGCTTAGTGTATATTTTACTGTATACGTAGAGGAATGTTTGCTGTAGAACTTTGTGATATATGCACACGACCACAACACAAATTATCTTCGCATCGTTCATTTTCGACACACAGTTCATCAAAATAACCTTGAGCTAAGTGGTCACGTATGTACAGATTCCAGAACATTCTCCGAAAATCCACCAGACTATAAAATGGGCTTCCTAAAAATAACCAATGGAACTAAATTATAGATTACTTCATGAAGGGCATAGAAAGGTTTCTCTGTGATAGGCAAAGATGTCTGGTCTTACAGGTGTCTTCAATTAATATATTTTTTTCTTAAATTTTTACTTTTATACCCACTTTCCATTTGCAAAAAAAGATGTAGGTAGAAGAATAAAATCTGAAGTAGTTTAGTCATGATGGCTAGAGAAGGCAATTTGGGCATTATGTACTCCACTGTTTGCCTAATTTTTACAAAGTATAACAAAGATAACCATACATTTCTAATTTAGATAAGTCACCACTACTGGTAATGGAGTTGTAGTGGAGTTTTTTTTTATTAAAATTAATGACAATGTTTAAAAAAGAAGCTATGTTAAATTCATTATATTTTATAAATTGCTTTCTTTTTCAGGCACAATGCTTTGTTCAAGAACTAAACTGTGAACCAAGAGAGTTAAAAGAAAGATTTTTAAATTGTATGAAACAGCTTGATGAGTTCACTTATCTAATAACAGATTTCAACTTATGTGTTAATAAATTAGGTAGGTATTTTATAATAAAAACTATTAATGAAGTGCCTTAAAACATCCATTCACAATCTTCCAAACAAACTTGATTTTCATTTGTGGTTATTGAACAAGACTACTTAAAGACAATATATAGTTAAATTTACAATAAAACAACTTTTTTTATATTGTATTACAGTTCACATTGCTGTTATAAACAGGCATATTTAGCTTTTAAAATAATGATTGATATATTTTTAAAAATTCAAAATTATACAAATTGGTGATAGTAAAAAATAAATATTGGAATGATTATTAACATGCCAAAAATCCTGTTACAGAATTAAAGAATCACACAGAATCCAGCCCTGTCCAGGAAACATGTAACCGGCCTCTGCCAGCTCTGGTGCAATCTACTCCTTTTAACTTGATGGATGCTTTGTGCGAACCAACTCCATCTACGTCAACTGCATGTGCTAACCAATGCCCCATAGAAAATCCAAATATTAACCGAGCATCCGCAAATGATCAAGAACTCATTACATTCTCTAGCAATTCTGGCTCTGCGGTCAGTGTTACTCAAGAAAGAAATAATTCTTTGGTCCGAGCAGAGTTGCCAGTTTTTGAAAACAACATGCCTGATAATGGTGAGAGCATATTATTACTTCATAATAATATAATAAAGTAAATATAATATTTCGTATTGGTTCTATTGTTCCATAAAATATTTTCCTTACAAGATCCAAGCACATAAAAGTGTAAAGTTGTTCATTGATATGACATTTATAATGGTTTGTCCAAAGATATCATCTTAATCACTATGGTATGGTGCTCATCAGCCACAAAATCATGCCCACAGTCGACACTCAGATTAAATTATATCAGTTCTAAGAACATAATTACACTTCAATATGCTATAATTGATGAGTTTTGTAAGTATTGCAGAAGTTTTACGTTGTTTCTGCATTTACGCATATGGTAATATTGCAGATGTAGGGTAAAAGTAGTTGGGTTAAAAGTAGTTGGGTATCAACTTAAAGCAAAGAACCTAGCATGTAGGATTAAATTGTCTGTGTAAACGCCTTAATAAATAATTAATTCACAAAGACAAGAGTAGGAACCTTATGACTTTAACAAAAATGTAAAGACCATGCTTGGATGTGTGCGTGTTCACGTAAGACCGTTGACTAAAGTCTACCCACCCTTGTTCCAAAGTGGTTTCTGTTGAATGTCCTCAGAGGACCAGGAAATATTACTGCTAAAATAACAAATATGGTAGTGTCTGCTACTAGTATTCATTTTATCAAATTTATCATTTAATCTGTTAATTTTGTTAGCAGATAACGGTGCACGTGCACTGGAAACTTGCAACCTGCCAGCGCAGACGGTGCTACAAACTGACCAAGAGTACCCTGCGACCATCTTAAATGTGGATGGTCTATCCTTCTGGGTGATCACAGAAAACCCTACCTATGTTTATGAGTATGTTAACAAATATAATAGGTGGGGAGAAAAAGTGTATATATTATTTGCTTGTTTGAACTAGTTATTACGTGCTAGATAAACTGTTTTAAACTAGTTTTAATATCGTATAAACAAATCTTTCTTTAATAGTGAAAACGGATGTTGCAGTCGAAATAGTTTCATTCCTTTGTTTATTTATTATTATCCACTGCACAGCACTTTTTAGCACCACAATTGTAAGAAACTATGAAGAATAATCTAAAATAAAAAAGAATAGATGCTGTCTTTCCTCACCATTGAAGTGGAATGTCTTTGTCCTAAAGAAAGCTTACAAAAGTCTATTTATCCAAAAATAGTTCTAAAGTAATTAGTGGTCCCGTTATCGTAATGACGTCACCATTATTTATAAACATTGTGAGAATCATAAGTGCCTACAATGGATGCAAACTTAAAAAAATGGGACAATTGGTCACAGAAGAATAATGGTTAATTAAAAATTACTGACAGATATTATAGTAAACATCAAAACAAGAGCATGCAGAGTTTGTAAAACAATATTCATAAGCAACAAGCAATTTTTTTTTATTACATTCTCTTTTTATATACTTTTTGTTTCTAGTTATTTTGCAAGTTCATACACGACATGTGCACATATTCTATTTCAGTATTATGCTATTATATTAGATCAGTTTACATGTTCAGTATAATAATTATATAATAATTAACACTGTCTTATGATGTATGCTTCATGAGGTTTTGTTTTTTTCTTCGATTTAAAATAAAGTTTATTGTACAATAAAATACATAGAATAAGTTCAACGAGATAAATACCTAAAACCTGTAATTGATCACTAACGATTTTAAGCCTCTGCGATCGAATACGTTTTACTAATTTTACCTTATCTTCCTTAACACAGTCCCTGCCAAATCGCTTTTTGAATATTTTTCCTTACGGTCTGGTGAGACGCATACAGAGTAAAATTTGACAATCCTGTATTCGGCAATTAACAAATTAAATAAATTTTGATTTGAATTAAAGTTGTATGTAATTATTAATTTAGAGAACACATGGTTAAAATTTTTTTATAGATAATTTTAACGTGGGGCGTATACGCCCCACGTGGCAGGGAACGTGTTTAAATGTGTCATTTACCATATTATAAGAAAAAAGATCAACAGCTAATCAAAACCAATGTTTATCACCTGGTAATAACGAAACAACAAACCATTGCAAAGACCTGCGACATAAATCGCATTGGCGTCGCAGCCACGTCATTCTAACGCAAAGGGTTAAGATTAGAATTGTGAGAAATTTAAACTGACTTAAAAATAGTACATTTTTATAGCCTAAAGTGATAGATAAATATGTTTCGCGTTAGATTAAGGCAATCCACAATCGTAGACTAAATTTGCATTTGCTATTAGATGGTACTACGGTCAGACACTAATAGAAGTAGTT
The DNA here is from genome assembly GCA_018245475.1 of Pharmacophagus antenor. NCBI lineage: Eukaryota > Metazoa > Arthropoda > Insecta > Lepidoptera > Papilionidae > Pharmacophagus > Pharmacophagus antenor. Next base: position 3,366 of record DWQX01002561.1, on the reverse strand, counting down.
TCTGACAAGTTATATTAATAGTAACTGATAATTAACATAACAATGACGTTATTCCTTTTATAAATCCCATAAGGTTTCCAAACCATTGGTATTTATTACGTGACATATAATTACTGCACATTGTGATGTAAACAATTACTATTTCAGCTTAATCATTGAGATGAGCGATTACTACTCGAGGTGCTCGACGTCCCTGACGACGGAGCAAGTGGCCAAGCTGACTTACTGCGCATGCTACGAATATGAAAGCGATTGCTATTACCGCGCACTCTTCATAAGGCTCTGCGAGGTAATTATTATTATTCTCATTATCCTTTCAAACAACGTGTTGACATCATAGTCAATGACAGAACTAGTTTATTCTTATCAGACCACCTAATACAGTTTTTGAAATCGATTAAGCAATTTTTAAACAGAACCGACATTCGCCTATCGTCACCATTTCCTCTCTGCACAAGCTCGGAAAAGAAATGACGCAAGAAAACTCCCCAGTAGCATTAATAAAGAAATAATACATACATTGACTAGAGAACTCAGTGGGGTCTCCGAAATCTGTCAAGGGTCTTATCTAAGCATAAAATTCAATTTTATGTGTAATATAACAAAATATTTAGCAGAACAAGAAAGAAGCGGAAGTGTTTCTTGTGGATACGGGCGAGGTGCAAATGACGGGTATTGAAAACCTTAAGCCGCTCGTGCAACGCTTCTGCAAGAACCCGCCGTTCGCGCGGTGCTGCCATCTCGCGGGTGTGAGTAGTACTACACTGAATAAATTATGTCTTCATTTATTATAACAAGCAACCAGATTTACATCTACTACATAAACTATACTTATAACTAATTCAATGTTTTGACTGATTCACTGGCTGACTGTTCGAGCTATGTGCTAACACACAGCCTAAACCGCTGGTCTCAGAGGCATGAAATTTGGGAGAGTACGTTCTTTTGGTTTAGATGTCCACTAAAAAGGGTTTCATAATATTCACTCACAAAAGGAGAAAAGGGTAGATAAAATTTCATTAATCTAGGTATTTTCTGGTTCAGTGAACTCAAAGTTTAATACACAAACTGAAGGGGGATTAATTTCATTATTTACCACCAAAACCGATCAAATTACCAGTTTTTTAGGGTATTTTACCTATCAAAAATGCCCATATGGTAAGTGTTAAAGAAGCAAAAAGTTCACATATTAATTAACGATACACTTGACTGTAACAACTGGGCTCTAGTTAGAATATTTACAGAGTACCATAATGCGCTCATCAAAACAGTTTACAAATACGAAATACCAGTTTCTGCACAGAAAGAAAGAGCATTGTTCAAATTAAAATTCAAGATGGTCCCTTACAATTTATAAGATAGTTCGGAAAACTGGAACGACAAATTTAAAATACAATGTCATTTTATAGATCGATCCTATTAGCCACAGTGAAAAGGAGTTGGAGGAGTTTTTGAAACAGTACGTGGGCACACCGTGCACCATTGAAGTCGACGATAAGTATGTGATATATATGTAGATTATAACTGAATGTATGAAAAAAAAATCACTATAACATCAGCTTTATGGTAATAAAGTCGGTACAAAATTTGTTAAAAGACAAACAGATGTATTGACTTGCAGATACTTTAACTCTTAACCCAAATATACTTGTAAACATTTAATATTATGATTTACACATCACTATAGAATTGAAAATCTTATACTTAAAAACCAAAATTGAGTATAAGAATTGGGAAGAATTATGTGTTGATATTAGCATAGTAATATAAAATTACATAATTCTTAATTTTGTAGATAATAGATAATTCGATAAGAGATCAATAGTATGGATTTAATCTTAGCTCTTAACTCCAACAACATGAAAATTTTGTACAGGAAATTTCAAATAATCTCTTGTGGTTATAAGGGTGCATTTTGTTTGCAGTACTTCGGAATCGCTGGGAGTTTTCGTAACACTGCCATCACGTGAAAACCTGAACAAGGTGCTCATTGACCAAGGACTGGCTAATGCCAGTAAGTGACAATTTCCCTATGTATATCATGAATAAATCTCGTTAAAACATAGAATAATATTGTACTTTGCAACCGCAATTAACCAAATAATTTTTTATTTAACAATTTTAATATCGTCATTAGTTCTTTGCGTTTTCCAAGTATAAAATTATTTCAGATAAATTTGGATTTTTGAGTTAAAAATTTAACATGTAAAAATATCTATAGTTTCATGTATACTCGTAAAACAGATACTGCGAATTTTAAATCAATGACATGAATATTAATTTAATCAAACAGTTGAAAGATTAAACCTGAGGGAGGGCGCGGGAAGTCAGAGGACTGCAAGGGGACCTCCGGAGTTGACAGAGTCTGAGTTAAATATAAACGATTGTCCGGAGCATGATGATCCAGTTGTAGCTGTCACGGTAGGTTTAAAAAGTATATTCAACTAAAGTAATATTAAGATAAGTATAAAGTTATCTGAGAAGTTGACAAACGCAAATGCAGTGGTGTAAGGGATTTCGTGTATTATACAGAAGTAATACCACAGTGATTACACATTTTCTATTGTACAACTTAAAAACAATTTATTGTCCTACTTAGGATATTACATTAATTAGTAGATAGTCTGTTGTTCAATCTTGCTATAGATATCTGTTTAGGTAGATTTTTTTTATCGGCAATGAGCTGATACTCGGACTCTTCATTTCATATGATGTTAAGATACAATAAGGCTATAGATAGACAAGCATGCTCGCCCTGAATACTCTGGCTCTCACATGTATGGCTGTAGGAACCGGGCAACATTCTTACGGTAGCTAGCTATGGGGGCTCAGTTAAACCCTACCACTGTCCAAGCTTCACTAGACTCTCAATGGTTATAGGACTCAGAGGTGCAACTACTTCTATGTCTACTACAGCTTAGTAATGTGCCAACATTTTGTTGCGTTTTTAAATGATGCTACAGCTATTAAAATTATTGGTAACTCGAGATATTGCACCTCAAGACATTAAGCAAAATGTACTACAATAACATTCTCATTAACATCACATTGTTATTAGTAGTGCTATCTCTTTTCATTACGTTATCATTCTATTTGTCTCTTCCTCTGTAAATAAAAAATCTTTTTATCTATGTGTTGCTATATTTCTGTTTTATTAACAGGGCTACCACAACCGTGACGAGGCAGACATCTGCAAATATTACAAGGGTGGGCCTGAACGGACATGTTTCAAAGGTGCCCGTTGCACCAAGAAACACATTATGAAACATCCTGGTAGGTATTTCTTTACTTTCTAATACAATAGAGTTTTCTTTTGCGTCTATGTGCCTGTCTATGCTAACAAAGTTACCGTACAACACAATACTG
>DWQX01002560.1:0-21233 GCA_018245475.1 Pharmacophagus antenor | reverse complement strand
GAGGTCTTCTTTTGACGTCGGACAATGACTACGGACGTTTCTGTCCATCTCCTCCCACAGAAGCTCTATCGGATTTAAATAATTTGTAGAGCACTAACTTTTGGAGTTTTATTCAATATTGTAATTTTTTCAAGATGGTCTCAAACTTTTGGTCTGCAGTGTATGTCTGGGCCTACCCCAAAGACGCATCACCAGAAAAAAAATACAATTTACATTTTTAATGTTATTATTAACTATTAACATCTGAACAACTCAAAGCTATAAAGGTGAATAATACCGTCAAATAAGTAATGAGGTCAGTACACTTTTTATTGTCTGTGGAAATTATTAAAATATTTTTTCTAAGTATAAATAAGTTTTATAGTGACTGAGAAAGTAGGTAGTCTATAAATTCAAACGATTTGCGGCTAATCCGTAACCGATCATCTTGGCCGTAAATACTAGGACTCGCTACAAAATTACGAAACAGAACAAAATTCTGATACTTTAATAAAGCTAATAAATTTCAAATAATTATGTCCTGCCAATCAAAAACAAAAACATTCTTCAATGTTCTGGTATTCGTTTGTGAAAAATAAGAAAAAAATTAATGAAAATATTTTAAATTTGCAAAAAACTAACTGAAGCGACCCGGCACCCTTGAGCCAGCAATTATTTGGCGCAAAGAAAATGCCATGCCATCCAGCGAGGCAATGCCAATGGTTTGCTCGGTACTCTGCCAGTTAAGGATGACTTAGTGCTTTTATTTTTTCTATAGTATTTACGATGTTTTTTTAAGTTTATAGTTTTGTAAATATTTATAAATAGAGGTGTGAAAGTTGTAAATTATCAACTGTGTAATCTACTTATAATTTTAGCGTAAAATTGTTTCGAGTTAAACTTCCAATTCATCACACGATATAACGCATTTGCGGTAACCGTAACAAATTGTCAATACTCCATCATGGCGTCCCAATCGTTCGCAAATTAAATAACGCGAGCATTCGTCCGGGAACGATGTTGACATGACAAATAATCTAATTAACCGGCGCATGGCAACTTGTATCCATTATTTCTTTTTTAAAAAGAAAACATTTTCTGAATAGTATTTATGTATTTTATTAAAATTTTTCTGTTTTGATTTTATTTTAAATTTAAACATAACTGTTGTAAGTGCCAATAATGTATAATATTGTTAATATTTAAATTCTTATTTTATAACCTACTTTACAATAGAGCATATCTCCTGAAACACTAAAAATGGCGCTTGATATAAAAATAATAAACATTTATAGGTAAGTAATCCTTTATTATATAAAATGTCTTCATTTATTTATCTTTGAGTATATTAAGTTTTATCGTAAATAAGGTATTGTTTAAAATGGTTAATGCCATTGAAAATGTTAAAGAAAAATTTGTAATACTCCGTTTCTTTTAAAAGAATTTTGTATGTTATAGGAAAAAATTATAGTACCAGTAAATTAAAATTTTATTCATAATTATTGATTAATTTCTTATAAAATCTAACATGTGAATCTACCCAATTCTTCACACCGCCTGTAACAGATGTCTGCTGGATCAGACGTTCTGTCGGTCACGCTTTTTGCCCTGCTTCCTCTTTGTTACACTTTTTGCTTCGCTGCCTTTCCAAAAGGTACAAAATGTTTTTACCTACGCATAGCGGTCTATTTGTAGTTCATATAGGCATTTATTAATCATCAGTGTGTTATACGACGTTGTAACAAAGTTTTATTTATAGCGCTTAATTTAACGTGAGTAATTAACAAGGCAGTTTAGCGTAATCTTATGGTTTACTTTATTAATGTTTAGAATCAACTAACAATTTTACTAAACAATATTCTAATAAAATTATTGTATGTATTATTATAAATCAACTCATATATTTTACTTACAACGACTCTCATTGTCGAATTAACCTAACCTGAAATTTAAATATAAAAAATTAAAATATTTCTTGAAACCAAAATTAACATGAATTTTTAAATGAAATGTTTATACAAGATTAAAGATTTTATTGTAAACCAAAATATCGTGATTATGTCAACTCTCAGTAATGTGTAGGCGTGAAAAAGTAGACAAATATTCGACTAAAGTATTGTATAACGTTACAGCCTCTTCAACAATGTCAAGTATGTTAAGTGGGTTCATAAACAACAACTTTTTTTGTCGCCATCCGTCAAGTCCCGCCAGATAGCGCGTGTCAAATGTTTGTGCCACCACATGTGGTGTTGAATAACTGTTAACTGAGTTTTTGTTCGTTTACTACGGAATTAACTAGTTAGCACCGGTTCGTGTGAATGCAACAGCGTTTGAGAAAGCCGCCTATCGATTTGCCACATGGTAAAAATCGGCGTATTAATTTTTTCGTGTTTAAACTTAATTCTTTGAATAAAATTAAAAAAAAACTTTTTACAAGTTATTCATCTTGTTAAAAGGAAGTGTAAAGATTGCATCAAATTAACCAATAGAAATTGATTTTATAACGTAATTTCATTAAGCTACATAACATCAAAGTAAAAAACTTATCAATTGATTAAAAATATATTTTTTCAGAAAAAGCTTTATTTTATAATTAGTTTTTTTTTTAAATATGTGTCATAAAAATTGTACTAAAATAAACCTCAACGCATCTAAAACTTACCTCACCTCACCGCGGTGTCACTGGAGCGCGAAACGAGAATAAAAAAAAGCGAAGATATTTTAATAAGTTCATATATCGTTATTTCTCCGGCGTGTCGGCTGTGTCACCGGTGTCCAACGCCCTTTATTGGTTCATATTTTATTTTGACAACTTGTGCAATGAATGTCACACTAGACATATCAATAAGTATTTAATGCATAATATCATTAAATTGATAAATATGGAAAAGAAAATACTTACTTTTTACATATATAAATTCATAAAATGCAGTGGTTGATTATTTAAATTAATAAATAATTTGTATAATTAATCTGTGTGATACTTTTTCTATGATTTTTAGTTACTATTTAAGGAAGCAGATACAACTTCTCAAGGTCATCTTAATTTGATTAATCTAGCTACAATCTGAATTCATTCCTTTAACTAACACCCGCGAACATATTTCGTTTGGATAATAGCAGATAACATATACAAATCAAAGGAATAAAATAAATTCTCGCTATAAAAACAACTCAGCTGTTATGTTTATTTGAATTATCGCATATCATTTAAATATCACTCGTTTCGTAAAACATTCTATGAAGTGAAGAGTAATCAACAAGTACATCTATAACTAGCATTTATAATTTATACATGGCCATTAATCATTTCTAATTAATAGAACAATATGTTGTCATTTTTACTTATGCTACAGTTATTACTATACGAATATTTAAGTAGAATAATATAATGTGAGTTCTTCAAGCAACGGTACTTTAATTTGAAATATTCATCTGACTTCTCTAACCGTAGTCTTTTTTATTTATTTTTGAAATGGTAACAAGTTCATTCGATATTAACATCTAATAAAATTATTTAATTAAATGTATTGATTTACCAATACCTACTTTTGCGTTTAACAATGAAGTGTTACCATATACTGCGCTGGTTTGTGTTGTGTTGTGTTATGTTTTTAAAATATTCTAAATATTTAGATTTTAATTAGTATCTATTATAACAATTATTATACATGTGGTGTACTTTCTTTATCTACATTAAATTACTAGTTCAGCTCTAATAACGTGGTATCATTTACATTTTTTATCAGCAAACAATTGACCTCTCACATGTTTAAAGTGACAATGCGGCCGTTGATGATAAAGTGCTCTCGTTCAGAATATTCTAGCTCTCACCTGAATACAACAATGCTGTTATGGTGGCAGATTGACATTGAGGGTAGTAGCTAGCCGGGTGAATTCTAAAACAACCCTTTTACAATACAAATTTCACTGCACATGTGGCCTGGGAATCCAACTCGGCACATCTGTGTTGCAATACACCTCTGAAGCAGTCAAGTACGTAATTTTGTAATGCAAGGTATTATCTATTTTGTGGCTGTTTGATTGTGCAGTCTAAAATTTATAATATTTTTTAATCATCAGAAAAATTATGCGTCCCATCAAAGATCAGTTATAAGTTCGTGAAAGTTATTCCCACACGGAAGCCCGTTTGATTTATTGCAACACGATAAAAACTGTTTGTCAGCTTAGTCGCGAACATGTTATTATGTCACCGTCGGTCGTTCAAGTGACGCGTTCTGATTAATGACCTAGCGCTATATTGTCTGTGGTGATTAAATGATGTGATATATCTATGATTTATAAATCTAATGATTTTTCATATGAAACCTTATTTTATTGTTTAATTACTGAATAGATTTACATTTGTTATTATTACATGTAGAAGAATTTATTACATAGTTTTATCATTACAGATTCCATCGAGATATTTAACTCTAGATTTACGGGATGCGCCATTTTGACAAAATATCGTTCATTATCATTAATAAATTACTATATTTACATGTGTTACAATTTTCAGTTTCGTTTTATCCTTAACGCCAACTTTGCCTTATTTTTTTAGAGGATTAATTAAATATAAGGATTAAGTAATTAATAAAATTATTATAGCCACGAAAATAAAAAAATTGAAAAATTGGTCGTAAATAAATTTTATTTATTTGAAAAGTTAGATTCATTCTAAATTAATCGTTGTCCATATTGTTTCAAGCACTATTTATATTTTATATAGTAGGTAATAAAATTATAAAACAGTGTACACATTTTTTTTATTCGTATTCTATTTTCATTCTGATAAAAATTTTTCTTAAACTCTTGTACAGTTACTAAAACAAAGGTAATTTTCATTTGATTCCTACAGCTAATTCAATAAACAATAGAGTACAATAGCAAACAGTGGTAATAGTCAGTATCATATGTAATAGTATACAGGAACATCAGTAGTGAAACAAGCACTTCGCTTGGACACTAAGAGGTTCACACACGGGAAACATTACCATTACTAGTATTTCTTTGGACTACACACAGGGCAGGTCAATTAAGAGTCCAAAGCAGCATCAATGCCGAGATGGGCGTTGAATGAGCAGTACAACGCCGGTCGCACGACCATATCTCATGTTTTAATATCCGTCGGCGACTTTGACTTGCCCCAAATACTATAACTTGTACGAGTTACGACTTCGGCGTTTCGCCGCAGCGGCTTTACAGCCAGTGTTGCCAGTTATGCGTTATTCTACTAAATATTCTATTCTTCCCGTAATAAATTCATTCCATGTTATTTATACAAATGCCTAATACGCTATTTATCTTAAAAGTGTAATTGAACAGAGTATAACATTTCGTGTTTCCCGAAGTTTTTTTTAGATCGACTTACCTCTGTTGTGTTATAACATTGCATATATTAACATCGAAGAAGCAAATATTAACTGCCGATGAAATAAGTTGTTTCCCATCGAACGCTTTCGAAGTCAATGTCATTGAACGTGAAATGTATTCAATGTTTTCGATAACGATTATCGCCGGTGCCCAACCAAAACCAAAAACCGTCGCGTCCGCGTTTCATCAAAAAAAAAAATTGAAATTATTACAGTAAATTATTAATTTTAATCGTTGTCATTCAAACAACGGTCGCGGGATATGCGTGGCGCGAACAATAAAATAGTCTTTTTACAGCTGCATTTCGGCGGGAATCTCGTAAAATAAGCGTCGAAATGGCGCGAAGCGGGATTTGCGTCGTCGGCTGACGTTTAGTGCGCGCGCGTCTAATGAACGCGGTGAAAACGTCTCGGCGCGCCCCCTTGCGGCTGCCGGTTATGCTCGATTTAATGACAAACCGACTCGTGCGTTACCTCTTTTTATACAGATTATGATTTTTGTAAGTTGTAATTCGATTATTTAGTTTTTAATATTTTTAAATTGTATCAAGTAAAAAATAACTTGTGTTGTAAAATATGTGTTAATAATTTGATTATGAATTTCTCATAGTCGTGTTATTTATGCATACATATTGATTATAAATATTTATAGCTCGTTTATCTATGAATATTGGTACCCTATATTAGCGTATGTTCTGCAAATTTGTCCGCCTGATGTAATATAATAGAAAATAATATGATTTATTAACAATTGGACAGAAGCACCTTGTCGAAGCGTGCAGCAGGTGCGGTCGAACAAAGAGTCTTGACGAAAGCAATAAATTATTAATTATGATAAAAAGCCCCGTCATACAATAACCGTACGCGTTTGCTGAAATTACAAGAAAAAAACTGTACGAAAGAAATTTCCGAGAGCGGCGCCTAAAATCTTTTGTCTAGCAGACGTCCCGTAGAGTGTGCGGCTCGTACAAAAGCAAGGTAACTTTGTCGATGCGGCGCGTTGGGACAAAAGGTCCCCCGGACAAAAAATGACATCATTTATTTTATTGCCCCGGGTGAGAATGTGCTACATTAATATCGCGTAGGGCTTAATGTTCCGATCGCCCTAGGCTCGCCGTCGGTCAACCTGGCCGTTCTGTTATAAATTTCGTACGTCGCGCCATTACGGGGTTCTGTTTTTGCGCGCAGCAATTATTTGATGCGCTCCTCTTTCTATTTTTGTAGTGGCGGTGAGATAAATTATGTTGTCATCGTATTTCGTTCTTGTAATTTATGTTCAATTCGATGAATTAATTTCTCTTAGGGTCTTTAAATATCCGTATATGTCATACATGCCTAAATATAGTAATGTTTAAATTATTAATTAAAAGTTCTATTACATTCGTACACTTTTTGAAACGAAATTTAGACATCGTAATGGAGACTTCACAGAGTTTTAAACCAAAATGTTCTATGTATTTTTCAATTTAAGTCAATGAGGTGTAAAAGGTAAAAAAAATGTGTGAGATTCATAAATACAGTGAATGCTTTTTCAAAATAAGACTATGTTCTGAGTTGGTTAAATGAGTATCTGAATTTAATAATACTTTTTAATGTCCTCGAGATTCTCCAGTTTCGTAGTAATATTGTTTATTTAATATTTCAAATCAATATAAGTAATGTTACAATGAATATAATGCCTATTGTTTATAGCTACATGTATTCATTATATCTTTGAATTATAAATTTTTAATTTGTCTTCCGAAATAAGGAGGTAATAAGTTTAACGCGTGAATCTTTGTATCTGGTTTGTAGCGTCGTATTCCCAAACGACGAAGCCGATTTTTACCAACTTTATTTTAATATGAAAACAAACTATTCAGATGTATGGATATTATTACTTTTGTCTATTTAAATTGTTTAGAAATGTTTAGCTCTATCGCGTTTTAAAATTTTACTTGAATATTATTCATATTGTACACTTTACCTCTTAAACTAAGTTCGATGTTTATACTAGGTGGTATAATATGATATGGAGACTCAACAAATATTTTCCTTCAGTATTTCCATTTTTACATACACTTGCGCCATCCGCCATCCATCATGGCGGTCGCCGACACTGCTATGATTTATTATCGTACGCGTTCTTAGAGTAGCTTCCACTACTGCCGCAGATTAATTATGCTCCTGTCGATTATGTTAGGGTTCTTTAATCTACTTTAATAATACGTCAGATTTTCAAATTCCAGTGAATGAATTATTAATATAATACCGTATACTTTGCGCAGGTGAATTAAGTATTAAAATTTACTAATGATTTTTGCCAAGTAAGAAACCAAAATTAAATTGTCATGAATTCATAATTTTAGCAATTTTATTTGCTAGTGGACGCTCTGTTCCTGTGCCTGTTTGAATGTTTTTAAATTTGCTTATTAAAAACTACACGCACCTTTAACTTAGTCTAAGCTCCTCATCGAAAATTATGTTTGACATTGAGTAATCACAACAGATGTTCGTTGACGTATGACTTACGACATTTACACATATTATGCTTTCACATATTAAATATAATGCTTTTTTTAATATTAACTTGAACTATTTCGAATCTTTCAAGAGATTCAAACGTCTTAAAGGTCTTAGGATTTTTTGCTTTCAAGTATATAACATAATATCATATAATATAGATGCTGTCGAACTCAATCGTCGATTGCAATTAAAATAAATGTTTTTCGCGTAGTTCAATGTCCGATTTTAGGTTATTTGGGGAATTTCTCGGCTGCATAGGCACGTAGCAGCCGGTTTTCACGGCTTACGATTCTAGAGACGTGACGATATCGAAATAAACGCGGCGGTTGATTGTCGGTTTTCCGGTTTTTTCACCGGAAAATAGACTAATGTTCAAACGTGAGATCCAACGTGGGTCTGCGATTTTTGGTGCTCTTATAACATTTACTGCTATTTATAATACTGATTATTTTATTAAGATAAAATCTTTATTGAATCTTTAATTGAAAATTACGTACGCATATGTCAATGCACAAGAAGTCCTTCTACTACATTAACATGTAACTGATTTTTTTGTAGTTGTTGTAATAATTACAAATAGATATATGTCTTTCGAACAAATATTATATTTTTATGATAAAATAAATAACAAAACACTTGAAAAATAAACAGTAAATTTATGTATCTTCTAGTGAATAAGTTTTGATTTCTAACTATTTACGCCGCCGTCGTACTGTCACAGTTGACAGAGTTTGAACCCGGAGGTCATGGCAATTCCGCTCGATCACCATCACAACCTCGGTCGCCTGTTACTTCCTAGTTTGTCTTTTCCGTAAACCCGAACACTGGCGATACGTTATAAGAACTTTTTTACAATCCTTTCATCAAAACAGTGACGTTGCAGACACTACCGCAATTGTGTTACAAGACTGTTTTAAGATTGTTCCCAACTACATTTCTTTTTGACTTACAGGTATGATGGCTATTGGCAGTTAATGATCAATTTAGGCTTTAATTTGACATATTTATTAGTATAATTAAATATTTTACAATAATAAATTATGCGTTTTTTTTATTTGCGATTTTCTTTTTTAATGAAAGCTTAATAAAAGTAATTCAAAAACATGAATAATATTGAAAATGTTATACATACAACTTTGTGTACATAAATTTTTAAATTATAATATTAGTAATGTATCTTCAATAACTTCCGATATTAATTTAACAGATAGCGCATGCCGCCCATAAATTTCATATTTAGGTTATTTTAGGTCTAATCAAAAAATGGTACTATTATATTATATGTTAATTCTAATAATATTACGATTTAATATGACTTGGCAGTATTTAGGTTTCGTAACAATCAAAGCATAAATTTATAGCTTTTTGATAGACTGTAATGGGAAATTACAAATATTTTTTTTTTTCATTTATCCTATGGAACCGCAATAAAAATGTAAAGTTCTTTGCGGGTATTTTATTAATTTTATCTGCAAACGCTAATGAAGGCCAATTAATGAAACAATATCCCTCTCGTTCTGTTACTATTTATGATAGATATAATATTTCTGTTTGTTAAGGCACCAACTATATTGCAAGCTTGTAACATTAACACACTCGACTGCATGTAAAAACTTCTGATAAGTTATCTTAAGTCGTTAAAAAGTAAATAAAACTTTAGTGCTAAGTGAGTTTAGATAAGAGCCGCCATTTTGAAAAGCGTGCCCAATGGTTAGAACGTACGCAGTCGTCAAGCGGAATGTTATCAGTTCGATTTATGAATACCCTGCGTTGATTGGCGGAACAATCGGTTACATTCAAAATGACGCGTTATCCGTAATTTAAAAAGAAACCTGTTAAAAAGTCAAACAGGTCATGATTTTATTGTTTAAAATGTGCAATCAACAATACTAGGTTATATAATTATTCATAATATAAAATTTAAACTAAAAAGTAGGACTAACATATGTTTCACGACTAATGACCTAATGTTCTTTACTGTAAGGAAGGATTTAACCGCATACTAGGTTGTAAGAGTTTGAGAGTAAAGGTATAATATAGGAAGGAATGAAGAGATGTAAGAGAGATCTTTTTGGAGTGGGTTTCCACTAAATATATGTATCAAAAGCAATATATGTTTATATGTTAATGTATGCGACTATATGAGAATGAAATGTTAATACTTTTATTAGAAGTCATTATAAGTACACTGCATAAAGTATTGCAGATATTAGAAATTGTCGCAGATCCTTCTAAATGTAATTCAAAAAACACATAAAAAGTATTTTAAATAAATTAACACGTGGAAACAAAATTTCAAGAATATTCTTAATTAAATAATTATTATACTCGAAACTGTTAAGGTAGAGTGATAGAAAAACTTAGTTTTTTTACAGTGAGCAACACTAAAATAACAGTCAATCATTTATGTCGCGAGCCACGTCGCCGCGACGTACATCCAATTAACTAAAATAAGACGAGGTACAAATTGAATACACGCCGCTATACGGTAAATTTAGCAGACATCGTATAGAACGTACGGATTTAGTTTTAAATAACACGTGGCCCACTCATTTTTAATTAAACAGTTATTATTGAATGACATAATTTAATTTCATAATAATTACAAATAAATAGTAGTAAAGTAATAGTGTGAAAACTTTATTGTTTTCAATTACCAGACGAATGTGATATCTTTCAAGTGGCCAACGCAAGCGAAGTGGTCAAACGGAATATAGTTACGTAGCATTTAAGCTCATTACATCATCTGACCGTCACCGGTAGTCGAAGGGAACATTTATAATATTTTAACACTATTCAGACCTTTTAAGTAAAGTTTTCAAAATCTGAATCGGAAGGACAATTAATTCTCGTTTCTTCGTAATAGCACCACAATAGCATTCGAATTTTTCTTCTGCTAAACACCTTATGACCTTGACTATGTTGTGCTTGTTCTAGTATTTATGTCGCTGTTTTATCATGTTTATTGTCAAAAGTAAAGAAAATAAAGGAAGGTCGAAGACAAATTGAATTTTAAAACATTAGACACAGTTACGTGCGGAAATAACTAACTTGCGGCCACGCCAATTACGCTTAGATGGCGCATGAACCGCTCGCAGTGTGGCCCTGTCTTCAGCAACGCCATTTTCGTTTTTTTTTAATTATTTGCAACGCCATTGGTTTGGATTGATGTTTTTTTTTTACTTAATTGATGTAATGTAGGAGTGCTTCTGTTTGTAACTAGATATACCCTTTAAATTTATTGTGTTACATGAAACTACATCGTTCTGTATCCGTGGCGTAGTGGTTTACCCGCTTGCCTTGTAACGCGGAAGTGTAGTGGAGTCTGGATGGTGGTAGGGTAAGTGAAACCCACCTGGCTAGCTACCACCCTCACTGCTATTCTGCCGCCGTAACAGCATTGCTGTGTTCCGCCAGTCATACATGTGAGAGCCAGATGTATTCTGGGCGAACACGCTTCACCATCTAAAGCCTCATTGTCACTTAAATTCAGGTGAAGTCAAGGCCATGTGTAAGCTTATAATAACCTATAAAAAAAACTAATTGTTATTCAACATTTTTGTCATACACGTTTATAGTTTTTGTTAGATGTAGTACCTTCGGGCGCTAAAATTCGTAAATTTAAGATGAATTTTCCTTGAAGAATCGTAATATGTTTACAATACGACTTCGATAAATATTTAAAATATAATTTACGACTACCTTCATTAGTATTCCGCGAACATAGCGCCGCTAGGGTACCCAAAAATCGCGTCCGCGCAGACATATGGCGCACGGCTCTAATGTTTATGGCGGAACGAAGAACAAAACAAAAAAAATACGGTCAGCACAAATGTTCAATACTAAAGTATTATAGTTAGTTATATTGTGTGCCCCCTGTAGGGAGTCGACCTCCTATGGTGCCGCTCTCAACTCTCTAAACCCAAATTACTAGTTAACCCCGGTCATCTTGTTTGTAGCAAGCTTTATGTATAGACTCCTGTCTAGTCTAGATTACTTGGTCCTTTGATCAGCTTAAAGGTTAATGAAGGTTCTACAGACTTAGCTAATATATTATATACGTATATTTCAATGTAGACAAATCAAACTTCTAAGTTCGTAGTAGCTATATAATATTTAGAAAAAAATCTAAAACATCTTTACTGGCGTGTTAATTTACCTGAAATAAATTTTATAACCGTTTCATCATTCGTTATCAAGTTTGTTCGAATAAAAAAAATCGTCTCTTTAAACGGTATATGGGAATTGATTACAAAAATGAACTAACCAGTTGTTATAAAAAAATCCATTTCTTGATAATATTCCTACTACGCATGTATAAATATTTTTTTTCTTTCATTATAGTTACTATTTTTCGGAAATATTAACTTTATTTTTATAATATCCACTTCGATTAGTGCAAACGCTTTACCTGCTGCGGCAGGAGTTGTGAGAGTGTGCAGAGAAGTGAGAGCTATTAATATATCAGCTGATGTTAAGTGATCTCTTTGTTCACTAGATAACTATCTGTGCGAAACATGGGAGTATTACTATTATGCTTATGGAATCATTTGAATAACCGTCAATGTTCAATACACGAGAGACGGGTGTGATGATATAATGATGAGGCAATTTTTACATTTTCCCGATTTGCTCGATGTATTCACTACTGCATCAAATTTTCAGGCAGCTCTCAAAGTATCCAAAAGTCTATCTAGTTAAACTCCTTCTTTTAATCGGCAATAGGTTACATAACAATGTATCGTCTACAATATTCTAGCTCACCCATGTATGAGTACGGAAACGACCATGATGTCATTGTTGCAGATTTACATAGAGGAAGGTAGCTAGCCAGGCGGGTTCGAAAACCCTACCACTGTCAAAACTCTACTGGACATGTGGCCAGGATTCCTTTACTCGTGCTGTATAACCGAACTTAAACAATGATTTCACCGAGACTATAAAACCTGTTGAATAATTTTATAACGTACACCGATTTGGTGCTACCCAACTGTTACTTAATCGTGATAAAAAAGGTGGTAGTAACATTAAAGTGGCAGAATTTATATCGATTGTATGTATTATCGGTTATAGTTGTACGTAAAGTAATGTCGGCTCATTAGCGATAGGGGGCGCCTCGGCCGCAGGTCAACCGGTTTATTTTTACTAAGGGCGAGTGAGAGGAGAACAATGTCCACGATCGGCACTTATTAATCATCTTTTTATTCTTTGCTGGAGGGTGATTCTGTTATACACAGACGAGTTTTGTTTTAGCTGTTCGCACATGAGAGAGGACTATATCTTAATTACCTTTGCAAAATTTATATGAAATGAAGAAAGTCTGTACATACCCCAATTTTGACAAAAATACAACATTAAAAAACAACATTATATATATTTTTACTATTGGAATGTTTCTATTGGCAGTCTCGAATAATGTATAACTGTAATTGTTTACTGAACTCATCGTGTATGATACATCTGATTTAAATAATAACTAACTGGTTATTTTTGCTGAAAATATTGCTAGCTTTGTAAAGGTATAACTTACTTGTTTATTGCACTTGGTAAGTTTTTATTTTAAATGACATAACTATGATATAAAACCCGCATCGAACTATGGTTTCTTAACCATAAAGTAATATTTACGTGTTAAGATTTCACAAATTTTATGAGCTCAATATACCGATAAAAGAATGGACCTTCACAGCAGTGGACGTATGAATTATAGTGTTTAACACCACAAGCCTTGTTCGTGCGGGGTCCCCGCTGAGCGGTACTGTCCTGAGCCGCTTTGGTGCATCGTCACCCTTAACGATCAACCTCAGCGCTTTATTATTTTCGTATTATAAAACATAATGTAAAATCTAGCTTCTAGTGTTACAGCCCCTTAAAATATTTATGGTATTCTGCCAGACGTTTAGAAGTAATTACACTATAAATAAATTGTGTTTTTAATAAACGTGCATGTTTTCAAGATAAAGGAAAAGTTATCCATGAAACTTACACGACACATATATTTTATCGACATTTTCTTGAAGGTATAAAAACCGTAGTGTTAATACCCAGACTTGTGTATAATTGCATGATTTTGTCGATGTCTAACAAATATCTTTTGACCAAGAGGTTGAATTCTATTATTTATTTACGCACACGAAACAGCCTACTATGGAAATTACGTACGTTGGTTTTATGTATAACATGCCAAAAAATTGACGAAAAACAATGATAATTAAAGAGGTTCCTGCACTTTGGCCTTGTGCTTCATATTAAAATAAAAAAGTGGACGTATTCGACCCAAACATTTTAATAGTCACAGATTATGTTTACAAAATTTTTTGTTCGACAATTTTTTATTGGATATCGTCTATGGGCGCTGCGATTAAGTAATAAACGTTATAATTTTGGACATAAAGTAACGGAACATGACAATTTGGAACGTTTAACGATATCGAAATGGTCGAAGTATTAAACTATCACCGACGACCTCCTTCGTGCAAATTTCTAAATATAAAATGTAAATAAGTTAAAATAATTAACAATTTATTTTATAGAAAAAATTGGCCTTGATGTTTAAAATAGTGAATTTACAAAAAAACAATGAATTAATACATACTATTCTATTGCAAAACGTGAAAAAAGGTAATAAAATAAATAGATGTGACGATTGTATGATACCAACTCGTTAAAAAATTTGATATTTTTATTTGTCAATTAATACTTTTTATCACTTAAACATATCTTTTGTTATTCCTTAAAATAAATAATAAAAAAATATCCATAAATACATTCTTGTAAAATTATATATAAAGTAAATGTAAAGATTAATAATAAGATCAATTAGTCTACTTCGAAACTTCAAGACTAATCTTTTGTACCCGACTGAGTATTGTAATATTAATAAGTGTAAAGTTTATTTTAAAATACTGTGTGACGTTTGTGTGTGAAGTTTAAGTCCTCCGATTAAATTATATTATTAAGAAAATACGTTACCACGTCTATGGATGCCATTGGCTGGCATAAAACTTTTTTGTTTACATTAATTAGATCAAGCTACATAAGGATAAATTAAACATTTTGCACTTTTTGCGGCTACAAATAGATGAATATTATTTAGAATACTTTTGTATAAGCTATGACATGTAGATCTCAGATGTGACAGGTATCTTACAGGTGTTGAGAAAATTTGTTTATGTTGATGACTGAATATGCAAGATTGACTGTTAAATAGATTTTTCTACGATTTAGTAAAAGTGGAATCCACTAACAGTAAAGGTGTAGTTAAGTAGTAAATCATTGTTTATATCCCTCTCGCAAAGTTTATAAATCATTATGGTTGTGTGAAGTTGGAAAGAGAAGCCATATTTTATTTTTAATGTCCAGTAGTAGTGCTTTGGCGGTAAATTATAATGTTACCGGTAGAGGAGAAAGGTCTTCGCTATATCATATAAAACCAGTGACGTAAAAACCTCACATTTTCTTAGGTAGTAAATTTTAATATCAATAATTTTATTATCTCGCTGCTAGCGGAAACGTTCCTCTTGTATTTTATTTTATTTTTTTGTTTCATTTGTTTTTCAATATTTCCGTGAAGTATTTTATATAAAATAGTATTCATGAAATAATTACAATTTATCCCCATTTTTTTTTATTTGTAAATCAACTTTTACAATCGTTGTGTAGAATTTATACTTTGTACGATATAGAATCTTTATGATTAAATATCCGAACATTTTATCACCTGGTTTTAAATCTCATCTTTACGATTTTGTAATTACCTTTTTATAATATTGCATGTGAATTAATTAATTCAATATTTTGCCTTATGTAGTACACAAAAAGTTATAAAATAACAACTATAGAATCGACTATATCAAATTGGTATGAACCTAACTCCCGCGCATCACTAGTCCCGCAGCGCGCGTCCCTTTGATGCCGCCGACGCGGCGAGCCCACGCACACATTTGCAAAGAAAACGCATAATTTGTAACGTTGCCCTGATCCGATTCATGTAACTTACAGTAATTGTTATGCATAACTGGTTTACAGTGGTTTTGTACTACCCGGTATATACATACTACATAGTGCCATATCACAGTACACAAGATCCGTACATGCATATAGTTTCGTTCAATATTATGTAGGTTTAGCAAGCTCTGCAATATTTACAATATTACCTGTATTATGTACGATTAGTAGAGATTATTGTTGGTATTAAGTAAAAACATAAGACAATTTTATGACTATGTAATGACATTTTAGGTATTTTCCTAATTTCTTTAATGGATCACATGAATAATATAACCACTGTTATTTGTAATTAAAATGGGTAATCATAGATAATCAAATAATACTAATAAAATCAGAATATTTATGCCCCCGCGTTGATATTTTATTCCTCGTATATCGTCTTACTTTTATGTGAAATTAACATTTTAATTATCATTCATCTCGATAATGATTAAATGAAGAATTATTCAATCATTATGAAGACCTTAATTATCATTTAATGATAATTATTAGAAAATAGTACTACAAGATCAGTAATTATGTTCTGAATTATTACTTACCAAATAATTACAAAGTGATGACTTTGAAAATAATTACTGTTCTTGTAGTGTGTAAATTATTATCAATTACCCCATTTATATCATAAACGCACGTATGCGCGCATATTACTTGGTCACTGTCACTAGAGGATATGCGTGTATTTCACTTAGAACACTTATTACCAACACGCATGTCGTACCCTTGCTTGATGCTATTTAGTTTTGTCATGTCATTCCTATCACACGAAATATCATGTGCTTTGTTGGATAAATTGATTAATTGATGAGTTTTATTTAAATGCAATAATTCTAAACAGCAAAATTTGGGTGACTAGAACGATTTTTCACTTTTTTTTTTATCGCAAATAGATTGAGGCTATTTATCCCGCTATTCGGAATACTGTCTTTGAAATGAATTTCGTAGTATAGAATAATTATTGATATAATTTCTCTATTAGCTGCTAAAATCGAACGAAGCATGTTAGAATTAGAACATGAGCTATACCATCAATGTCAAGGTGTGCGATACTTTTTTCAATGGCATGTCACTGTCGTAGTAATATTGCGAGCTAACGTAATGGCGCGGGCACACGAGACTGAATAAAGCGGTGCTCGTTAAAAGCTGTCGGATTAGTTGCGCGGGCGCACGCGACGACCGGCCGCGCCGTAACGCGCCGTGAACGAGTAACGACCGCCCGAATGCGATTTTTAATAATTGCGCCATTTTCAAATTGGCCGAGATGGAAAATGCTCTATGCTTTAATACCACCGCTCGAATAGCTCCGTGAGCCTCCATGAAAAAAAAAGAGATGATTATAGGATGAAAAACAATTTCGTACGTGTTCTGTGAAGGCATATTTGCGTGTTTCTCGGTTGTTATGGCGCTGCATGTGGATAACGCCTAGAAACAATTACCATCGGCGCTTCCTAATGTCACGGTCAAATTTTTAGGAGGAGGTGCGTTACTTAATTGAATTACATGAAATGTATTACACGGATTCATTTATAAAATTCACCGGTACTCCGTGGCAAATAAAATGCCTCAGAAAATAAATCTCCACTGTCTTCTCGTTCCATTTAAAACATATATTAAAACAACCGTTTCGATTTATTGGCGATAGTTACTAGTAGGCTTTCAATAAATCGAATATTTGAACGTTCGAAACGTTTTAGAAAGGATAAGGACACGGCGCTTTTGTAACGCTAAACATTAATTGTGGGTTGCCGCTGCGGTCTAAATATAATTACAATGTAAGTGCGAGATATAAACCAATATACGACGTGCAAATATACTCTTTCAGCGACCGCAAGAGGCCCGAGCGCGGTGGTGCAACTATAAAAGTGTACCTCCGAGGGCCGACAAAGTGACGCGATTTCACAACGCGCGATGTTCTGTTGCTTTTACGAAGTTCTCATTCGTTTTATTATGCGGTAACGATTGCGGCAGTATGTATAGGTATACGAGTAGACGACCTTCTTTTTATTATCACTTTCAATAAGGCCGTACTGATGTTGTTTGTGGATGCAAGCTTATCGATTGTTTTATAATCAACGGTACATATTTCACTGATAACTAACGAAATAAAGCTTCAGACAGTCTGTGTGTATAAGAAACTTTCGTGACATATACGAGAATAGAAAATATGTTTTTAATGATATTAATAATATATTAATTTTTGTTTCTTACCTCTGTCGTAAATCTGATATAAATTATTCTACGCAGGTTTGGTTCCAAAATAAGCGGTCGAAAGAGCGTCGGCTCAAGCAATTGACCTCAATGGGCAGAGGTCCGTTCTTCGGATCCTCGCGCAAGATGCGGGGTTTTCCTATGAATCTGTCGCCCGGCGGGCTGGAGGAAGGCCCACCGGGGTTTCCCTACTTCGCGACAGCCGATGGCAAGTTCGAGTTTGGCTATGGCCCGCCGTTCCACCATGACGCGCCGTTCTTCCACCCACCTCCGGCCATGCCATTTAACCAGCCAGGTTGGTACACTGAAGTTGGATGTTATCGAATTATATTTCATACTCTAATCATGTATTGGTACTTTTTAGCTATGAAATATTTTTTACAAGCCGGTATCATTTTAGGCCAAAACCAAGGAAGTCCCCATTTCGACTTGTATTCTTTATTCTCCTGTTTCACGTTCCTATTTTAAAACTTTTGTTTAACTCTAAATAATAGAAAATCAGGAAGATTCATTTTTCACCTTTAAATTTTTATTTATTTTACGAAAGATTGTATCTCCTAGTACGACCCACAAGAATTTAAAAAATTCATCCCTATGTATGACAAATCCTCTCGGTCTATCCTAGATACATTGTTATTGCACGATTTAATCTTTTTGTTAAAAGTATTATGTATTCAAAAAAATCACTTAAGTAATTATCTGTTCTATAACCATTTTTTTGGTTTTTCTATTTGGCATTCTTTGACCATGTAAAACGCACGATGGCGTAATATATTTACATCATCATCATATCCACTGCTGGAAATATATAGGCCCCTCTCAAGAAACGCTAATTAAGCCGACATCTGCGGGCATTAGCAACCCACTGCTGGCCAGCCGCCATTTAATAATTTAAGTGATGCGCACGTGCCAGGCGCGTACTAACGGGAGCAGGTCGTTTCGCAGGCGGTATGGAGTCGCTGCCCGGCGGGGAGTTCCCCGAGCAGTTCCCGCCGCCGGACCACCTCGTGCTGCCGCGACCGTCTTCGCCCGAGTTCACCTTCGGCGACGCCCCGCCGCCTTTGCACCCCGAGGGCCTGGTCTGGTAGCTGAAGCCGGAGCCGCGGGACTTCCACGACTGATGCGGCTCAACGGTATACAAAGTGGACTTTTCTAACGGTGTTCTTATCTAAACGAATGTGACGTTTCAATTCTATTTCGAACGCAGTGCTTCAGTGATGTGATTTTCTTTTTTTTCTAACGCTTATAGCTGTATGTTTAACGGTGGTGTAGTAAGGTAGTCAAAATCATTCCGGACTTATGTTTCGATTAAATGCAAAAACAAATAAAATTTGCAAAAGTTAAATTGTTTGATAATGAATGATTGACTTTGCGCTGCTGTTAAAAGTAAGGAAATGTTATTTATGTGTTAATAAGAATCATAATGTGCGTGTTGTACATTGTTCATTGTACATTGTGTCTCAAAGTTCTCATTAAAACTTTTTGTATTAATAATGTGTATAGTGTACAGAAATGGATTTCTATAATATCAATTATTCCATAATCTAGAATTCATTTATAATAATTTATTTACACATAGAATTATTGTTTTGGTTCCTATTTTAAGCTAGATGTGTAACGCATTTTATGTATTTATTATTAATTTCTAATTAGTATTATAAGTATAAGAAAAAAATTCAACATATAAGTGGTACGAGAAAGTCTTGAAAAGGTTTTATCTATGTATATACATCATGTAAATAAATTATAGCCTGTAAACTTCTTGGATACAGGTTTTTCTCCTATAGCGAGGTAAAATGTAAATAGTGGGGAAACAAATGTACGATATATAATAGATGTAAACAATATTAACACATTAGCTAACATGAAATAGTTATTAACATGTTTTATCAACTTCTTTTCTGTTTTTTTTATTTACTTTCCTATACGTAGAGTGGAATTCAAAAAATACTTCTTTTAAACTCAAATGCGGAAACATTCGTGCATAATATTATCAGTGGTCATTAAATAGTTTCAAAGTATATATAAAACATTGTAACAGTCACGCTTTTAATTTTTCTAACGTATTTCCGAATGTTATTTCTGCGACTTCAGTTATTTTTTTAAATTATGTTTTCAGTCGAGTATTGCTTAAAATATCAATTAGCGTAAACTATAAGTTACGAATGAATTTATTTTCGTGGGCCATTACTTTTTTTTACAATGTCTTTATTATTAAATTGTTTTACTTTCAAAAAATGATTACTTATTTAAAAAATATTAATATTTGAAAAAATTGTCGTTATAATATACAGTGTCCATTGTAAGAAGTAAACTTTTGTAGCTCTGTAGCAGAATTTTATTGTGGCACTTCATGTACATATATATAATGTTTCGTTAATACAAAAGAAATAAGGGAAATGTAAAACAGGATATATTAGTATGTGCTATAATTTAATTGTTAATAACCAGTGCGTACTGTTGTCTATCTGTATTTAGTAAATAAAAATATAATGGAATTGTCTGTAAGAATAAACTCTATTCGATTAACTTCACTCTTTTATTTTTAACTTCTACTACGTACGAAATTCTCATCAAGGATTATTTTAAATAAAAAAACAGTTCATTGATTTTTAATTGCCTCCATGTCGCATAGCTTTACCGCTTGCCTTGTGACGCGGGGATTCTTGGATCGATTCTACGGCCTCATAAGTAGTGGAGTTTGGATAGTAGTATGGTATTTTCGAACCATCCTAGGTAGTTACCACCTTCGAACCAGCATGTTTCACATTACATATTACAGCAAATGCAATAGAAGTGAAGATTAGCCCGCTGCCGATAAAAAATAGTTTTTTTTTAAGGTACAGTAGGCAAACGTGCATGCGATTCACGCAATGGAAAGTGATTACCGTCACCCATATACAGCGGCAACACTCGGGGAGTTGCAATTGCCTTATCGAGGAATTTATAGAGTAACTAAATAATTATAATGAGGAAAATATAAAATGAAATAAATGTACTGTTCTATTTACGCAAAAAGACGTTAAAGTCCATCGAGGTTAGCAAATTGTAACAATTGCTGCATACGGCCTTATATGTACGTACATATATATACTCTTACTTGTGCGTTTATAATCTAACGACTTATATACCTAGTCTATATATATATATATATATATA